>PVHY01017774.1:0-30632 GCA_004024945.1 Uropsilus gracilis
TAAAATCTGGAGCTACAATCACTATCATTATGGCCCGGGGAAAGTCATTTAACCTGTCTAGGCCTCTGCTTTCTCAACCAAGAACTGGGTAAAAAAATGCTCCTTTAGGAGCTATAATTAGATGTAACCACGTAAACCATCTGCTGTGTTCCTCGGGGCCACATCTGCTGAGTTAGTTCAGTTCAAACATTTACTAAGTGTCTTCTATATGGCTAGGAAGAGTTCTATCCACTTGTTTAATGTCAATAACAAGAATGCTCAAACCAGTAGCCTCAGTGGAGCTTATTCAGAAAATAACTGACTTCTCCAGCACCCTGCCCATGTTCCTTCCCTGATGGCGCCATTGCCACATTCAAGGGGAAAAGCCAAGCCCGGCTACATGGCAGGGCATTTGCCATGGCCACTGACTCCTCCTGCAGGTGTCCGTGCACAAGGGCAGGGGTTGTCTAGTTTTGGTCATGAAGTCTTTCACACAGTACCTAGCACACAGTAGGTGCACAATATATTCGCAAAAAGTGTGTTTTAAGAGTATTTCATTTCTTTAATTCACTGAAGGAAAAACAAAAGGAAATACCAGCTACCCTCCGGGTTCTGTTCCTGGGACGTGTTTAAACAGATCTCCCCTGCTTAAGAAATCTCCAAGGTCTGCAAGTCTCAGCTGAAGGTAGGCCCTGCAGAGGTATAAGGGCCATTCCTTCCCTCAATCTGGCACTTCCGACTCCAGTGTTCCGGTTTGGGGATTCATCACCTGCTACAATGGAAATGTTTTCCTCTTAGCATAGACATGAAGTAATTTTTCATTTTCTTCCTTATTAAACATGCACTCTCCAAAAGAGTTTGTAATACCTTTCTCTCCTCCCACCTTAAATTCTCAGCTCATTTAAACTTAGAGAGGTGGGGCAAGTACTCTCAGCCTCACCCACACTTTTTTTTTTAGTAAAACTTCAGCAGGCCTGGTTAGTTCATTTCCAGTAAAAAGAGAGTAAGGGCTTCCAAATCTCAATGTTTCTTTCCTTTTTTCCCTTAACAGGAAACCAAATCTTTTTAAAAACTGTGAGAGCCTTTTACATGTCCATAACAATTTTATATGCAACTTTGCTCTGTAGTCTCACAGGTCATGCTCTAAATCTTAAATCACCAGACCTTCCTATATTCCACTGCAAATAACTATATTAAAATCACACTATTAGTGAATTACAGTGCTTTCAAACTCTTTCAAGAGACAAAGTTGTCAGTACCCAATTACTCTTAAGCAAGTATTAAAAAAAAAAACACACAATAAACTTTCACATATTATCACTTTATGGTCTTACCTGTTTATCTAGTCTTTGCGTGACTAGAGCACACAAAGCATGAGAAAAAGACAAAGAGAAAGGAGACCCTTGAAATGAAATGACGTTTAAAGATGTCATAAAAACCCTGAGCTGCCAACTTGTCTGAGTGGAAGCACTGTACATGTCTTTGAAAGTATAAGGAGAGTTTGTGAATCCCTGACCTGTGTGACTGCCTTCTTTTCTGATCAAATTTTAAGAATTTGGCATCTGGCCTGATCAAGAAAGAAATTCTTCTGCACGTTTTACACACACACACACACACACACACACACACGAAAAAAAACCCCACAACTAAATGAAGTGACTCGTTTTCAGTCACACTCCTACATGCCCACATTTCCTACACATTAGGAAACAAAAAGGGAGAAAAGACAAGAGAGAGGTTGTAGGGAAAAAACATCAAATTATGAGGCAACCTATATAAGAGACATACCAGTGAAATAACTGCACACAGGGAAGCCACTACACAGGTTTAAGAGGCATACATTCTCCTCCTAGGGGAAGAATGATACCTCAGATGGTATCATTCTCTACAACATTCGTTTAGAAGAGAGAATGTGGATTTGAGAATAAGAGAAGGAACACTTCTAAAGAGTTCAACATGCTTGCTCCTAAGAAAATCAGATTATCTGGGACAGCAGTCTGGGCACTGGCAGTCCTTCCAGTCTTAAAATGCACCCTGGATTCTTGCTTCTGCAAGAGCGGGGTTTCTCAGTGTGATGAGTATGATGGGTAGAAAGGTTTTGGAGCTACAGTTTAGATTCTCTGCGTCAGCATCTACCAGCCCGGAAGACTGCAGGCTTGAGCAGGCCTCTAGGAGAGGGGACAAGGCCAATGGCAGGTGTACACAGACATCCGGGGAACCAACAAAAATACCTGAGAAATCAGGCACTGAATATTTTTCAAAACAAATCTAAGGCAACCCTCTGTATATAATTTATACTCATAGGACTAGAAGAGACAACACAGAGTCAGCACAACACTGAGCTGCAGAAATGGGCCACGTGAGACCCAACTGAATTTAACATAAAACTAAAATAAAAGAAAGGAAGCTTCTTAACTGAGAAGACTCAGACCTCTCCAGAAGCAATGCCACACCGAGGCGCCAGGATGCATGGATGTGAAGACAGAGCCTCATGGAGAAAAGGGGAAAGTGTGGCCTGATGTACGCAGGAAACTGACTTGTGAGTGCCCTGCTCCGACCAGCCACTGTGACTAGCACAGATCATGGCCTTGCAGGCATTACTGCAAAGCGCTTTACTGCATCCCGTAAGGCTGGCCCAACTCTAACCCTGGCGGAAGGCAATCATCCACCTTCCCATGCCTGTGTTCAGCCAAGTAGATCCTGGCTGGAGAAAAAGCACAGAGCAGAGCTACTTCACTGCCTGCTACAACTGCAAACAGAAACGGGCATCCTCCAGGACAGGCAATGCTAGCAAAGCTGCTGTGGCATCATAAGCCTCCAAAGGTGATCACTTGCCTTCTCCTCAGGCCCCCTCCTTTTCTCCCCATGACCCACTTCTGGTACTACTCTATACAAATACTTTCTTTTAAAAGAAACGCAGTCTCTGCTGTCCCCCAAATCTGCAGTTCTATCTGGAAGGCCGCACACCTCCTCCACCTCCACCACCACCTCCTGTGAGACAAAGAAAGCATTCTTCCCTTTGAAGGTCTACCTTGGTCCTCAAGCTCGCACCCCAGCCCTTGGCATCTATGTGCTGCTCTAGCAATCACCCACTCGCTGCTGCAACATTTACCACTCCCTGCTCTCCCCATCACTCACTGCTGAGCCCAGAAATCAGTCCAGCCCAGCCTCCTCCTCTGCTCCCGTCTACGGCCAAGGAGAGTACAGTGGGATGGCCATTCTGGAAGGCAGACTGGAAACATCTACCAAGCTTTGCTGTGTGCAGGACCTGTGGCTCAGCAAATCCACCTCCAAGGAACCCATCTTTGAAAATTCCTACAAGCACAGAGGGAGCTCATTGTAGCCATCGGTAAGAGCCTGGAACAGGGGCTATAAAACATAAATGTCCAAGGATAAATGACCAAATGAACCAGGGCTTTAGAAAATTGTCCTTCAACACCTCACCTCCCTCCAGCTACCTACCATTTAATCCTTGCAAACGGCTTCACAGTAAAACTTCTAGATTATCTATCCCTGTCTTGAGTCTACCTCTTCACCATTTCTACTTAAATCTATTCAAAATAAAGTTCCTAAGCCCTCCACTCCATTAAACCAACAGGCTGATGACAACTACTTCCATGGTTTAGCCCAGAGAACTTCTTGCTGTCTTCAAATTATCTGACCTCTTAGCAGGAATCAACAAAAGTTGGCAACCTTGAAATATTCTCTTTACCTAGCTTCTGAGACAACAAACTCCTGGCCAGGATTCTACTCTCTCTACCTTTTTCTGGGTTCTCCTGCCACAGACCTCTAAAAACAAAGTGTTCTCTGGGGTTCAATTCTGGGTGAAATTCTTTTCTGAGTTGGCTCTTCTATTCCCGTTGTTTCAAATACCATCGACATGCTGATAATTACCAAGTAGTAACTACCCCAAACCTACAGCTCTCCTCATGGGCCAACTTAGCTGTCTCATTGGCATGGCAAACTTAGGTGCCCAACACCTGGCTCTGAATTCTATACAAGCACCCCTGAACTCTGGTTCACCTTTGGGGTACCCTAGCTCCACAAGTAGTACTACCTGGCAATATGAAAGCCAGAGATGTCTTATTTCTCACTCCACACCCCAACCCCTTCAGCAAGTCCTGAGGGCCTGGCTCCCCCAGATGTGCAAGCTGCCCCCTTTAAGTCGAACTATGATGCTCTCCCTCCTGGACATGGCAACAGCTTCTCTACTCCACTGCTGCCCCCGTTACAACATTCATCACCCAGAAATTAGGGCTATATCCTTCCCCTGAATCTACAGCTTCACACTGTACTGAAGAGTTTTCAGCCCCAACTCTGTCCAAAGGCCTTTTAAGGTTCTGTGTGACCTGCCAAGTGCCCACCTCTCAGACCTCCTTTTCTATCACTGTCTTCCCTTCACTCTCTATGCCTGAAAGACACTGACATGTGCCAGTTCCTGGCCAAGGGCAGGACATCCTTCTCTTACCCAAGCCTTGGTCCCTTTACCCTATTCCTCTGGAAATCCCCTTTACCCCACCTGTGTTCTCTGCAAGATGGATCCTACTCCTTCTGATCTTTCACCTCTCAGCAAAAACAGCACCTCCTTAAATAAAAGTAGCCAGACTACTTTATCAGCTAAGGTCCTTCCCCATCCCCACAAACTCTATTATTGGGCTCTGTTTATTTCCTTTCTAGCAGTCATCAACTGTAATTAGTTTATCCATTTATTTTGTCACAGATTACTCCATTAGAAAGTAGGATTTTGAGCCTATAGCACACAACTGATCCTTTATTGTGGACACTTTATCCCTTGATTTTTTGCTAGGGAAGGACAGTTATTTGTAGGAGTTTCTAGCACTCAGCAACTGTCTAACCATGTCCTATAAAAAAAGCTACAGTGCTACTAATTTCTACCTAGTAACCAAAGGGACTCAGTTTTACCATAGTTACAAACCCTAAGGACATGCTGGGCACCAATGGCTTGAGAATGTTACAATTTGAAATAATTATCATATTAACATGAAAAAGTTGTTGCAATCTAATCATTTACTCTAAGCTAATATGAGCATCAACATTCCCCATTGCCTCTCTACCAATACTAGATGTATTCTGCTCAGCACAATAAAATAATAGCATTCCAATCCAGTTCCACTATAATCAAGCTTACTCTAAAGAAGCTAATTATCTAGAATCTAGAACTGACACTGTAGCCACTTACTCTTTGAATGATATTTTAATTAAAATGAGTTCCCTCAATCATACTAGTCACATTTCACAAGCTCAAGAGCCACACAAGGCTGATGGCCATTTTAATGGACAGGGTTAGTATGAGACATTTCTATGATGATAGAAAGTTCTACTGGATAGAGCTTCCTGAGAACATGGCAATAACCAGGAGCCAAGGGCCCAGCATATCAAAATGTTCATATGGTTTCATAGTGGAACAGCTGAGGCAAGTTTCTTCTCCTACTCTACCTGCTTTAATTTCAGAAATGTATGTGTCCTGGTTATATGGTTACTTACCTGCCAAAAATCTTAAAAAGCAAATTTTTAAGGCGTTAGGGAGTAGTAAGGAATACACACCAAAGGAGAGAGGAATATTGTGTCAGAAGCCTCACAGTCAGGAGCTAAGGAGACCAAGAGGAAAATATCTAACAAGCAGACAGCTGTCAACGTGGGGGCCATTTAGGAGGGCCAAGTTCTGAAGCAGCATACAACACTGAGCAGTAACTGATGCTGACAACAGAGTTGGAGCCATTAAGTGTCTCGTATGACGAAGTTAGTAAGAAATTGATTACATAGTGCCATAACCCATTGTAAAGGATTTATTTCCAAAATAAGAAAATCTTACACACTATGATACTTCAAGGAAGGGAAAACCTTTCTAGAGTACTCAGCCACCAAAAATGCCATTCCTAAAAGATTCTGCAAAGCCAAATTCAACTCAATAGTCAGTTCAACCAGCACAAATGAACGCCACTTCAAGAGCAGGGACAGATATGGGACTAGGACAAGCTCCTCCCATTTAGCAAATGAAGGTGCATCCGTACAACTGCTACTTCATAGCCTCAAGGTCCTAAGGAAACTCAGTTACAAATGACTCTCACTATACATCTTTAAATGACATGAAGTCTAGTGGGGGGAGGGGGGTTATGCATATAAAAGTGAAACAGCCTTTTCAATATATGACCATTTTGTAATTTTTTAAACAGAGCCACCCTCACAGTTGAACTTCAAATGGAAACTGTAATGATCATTATCTCATATTAACACTTGAAAAATGTTTGCAATAAAGACATACATTTCGGGGGGGGGGGTGAGGGAGAGGGGAGACTCACCTTAATACAGCAGAGACTGGTTGAAAAGCTTACAGGGAAGCTACAGCACAGTCTTGGTACCATGTGAGAGGCAAAGGAAGGCTGCTCCTCTGCTCATCCTTCAGCTTGAGAATGCTGGTGACTTCCTAATATCCTTTTATTTATCTTCTCCTTAGGGACAAACCCCCAGTTTTCAGTCTAGGACTAATTACCATTCTCATCCTCCTCAAGAAGACTTTTCCAGCCTGCACAGTGGTGATGTGTGGCTGTAAGACTAAGCTCTGGCCAATGAAATTTTAGAAGAAATGTTATGTGGGATGACTGGCTGCAATTCTTCAGGCAGAGAGTGGACTTCTCTTCCTCTCTCTTGTTCCTTCAGACTGCTTCCTGGAAACGTGGGCATAATGACTGGATCTATAGCAGTCACCTGTACTTCCTACAGCCAGAAAAGCCGGGGCCTTGGGTAACCATGGAGGGCTACACCAGTCCTGCATACCCACTTCGAGACTTTTTCATGAAAGATAAAGGGGGAAAAAACACCCCTATTCTCTGTTTAAATGGGGGGGGGCAGGGGCTGAGGGCTGAGGGAGGGTCTGTTACATGCTGCATAATATCCTAAAAGATGCTTTCTACAATAACTTATTCTCCCTGTTACATGCTGCATAATATCCTAAAAGATGCTTTCTACAGTAACTTATTTTACTGTAACTTTTGAATCAAAACTTAGTTTCATTTGAAACAACAGAGATCTCAGTGCACACAAACAGTGTGCAGGCCTGAGGACAAGATAGGGAATTCCAAAGACACCTGAATCACGTAGGTTGGAAATCGAGGTGAGACGTCAGTTAGCCCATCCCCTCATCCGTCAACTGTCTCCAACAACTCCACGCCCAAACAACCAAATCAAGTTTAACCCCATCCCAACTGTAGCCAAGAAAATGATGAAGTGGGGGTCATAACACCTGCAGCCAAGGACGGTGTCAGGCACATTACTGGGCCATGAACCAAGTGTCTGCACTGCCACTGCAGTTAAACTGTACTTACCAACCAATGTCCATCATGAAACAAAAATTAGACAAAAGCAATTTAATCGAGAAAAATGTGTGTTTCTGGCCCAAGGAATTCCTGTGAACAAGTCAGACTCCTTTTATCAACTTTTTTTTAATCTTACAAAAAATTCTACATCAGGAACTTTGGTGTCCTGAAAGCAGGGGAGGAAAGAAGAGAGTTGGGGGATTGTAAGAAGAGCAGCAGCAGTAAAAGTGTGAAAGCAGTTAGTGACTACAATGTACTTGAAACACCTGAGCAACAAGGAGAGCCCAACAGTTTTTAAATTGATGCTAGCAATATTTTCTTCTCAAATGTAGTCATTCAAAAGAAAAATACCAAACACACATATATAGTTTCTACTGATTATTCATTAACTTATCACTGAAGTGGGACACAAGGTAAGATGTGGGGGCTTGTGAGGCAGGAGGGCAATTTTAAAGTTGTGTGTTAACACACAGGCAGTATACTTCAAACAAAAAGCAGTTTAATCTCTCAATTTCTGTACTTAAACATGACTTAACGTCTCCTAAATGCATTTTGATGTCTGAACAGAAAGTCAGCAAATCCACTTTTTGAGGTCATTAACTCATCTTGGAGACCATTTCTGGTGACGACTTCAATCCACACACAGACGGTACGTGAGTCACTCTGTATTACTGTGATGCTCACTTCATTATCTGGGAAAAGTGACCTGTGGTCAAATAACTTTGAGAAGCATGCTTTAAACAATTACTATTCCAGCTTCTCACAATCTTCTAACAGAAGCTATGCTTTAGTCTAGGACATTGAAACTAATGGATGCTTTTTACTAATTTCAAATATACTCATAGGAAGAAAGCAAGCTAAGCAGGAGTGTCAGAGACTAGCTGACAGGCGCACAGCTGCCAAGAATTTGCTGCACAGTTTAAAGGGCCACAGTCAGGACAAAGGAGGTAGGAGAGAAACACTCAGACAGCTTAAAGGTTTTTTTGTTTTCCAGAAACAATACCAAAGGTAATACTGATTTATATACCCTGCTGCTCTGAATGGATGGGGCCAAGCAGTTTGATGAATGCAGTAAAATTCCTGGTGAGTTAGAACTACTCTGGTTTCCCCAGACAACACACCTGTAAGGCCCATTACGAGACTGAATACAGACTGGAGGGCTGATGGTCTGCTGAACCAGCAGGGAAAAACAAAACACAAGAGTTTCTTCTGAGCAGGGAATCTATCTATAACCTGCCAGAGAGGACTAGATCATTCTCTTCTAGATCTAACCAAAGGTTTACATATCTATGTTCTTCCAAAGGCAGCCCAGACCAAACCCTATAAATTTATTCTCAAACTCTGAGTACACTTTAATAACATACATGAATTCAGTAAGACTTACTTTAATAACTTCTGAAACAGTTTATTTTTAGTAAATATAATAGTCCCCCACAGGGAAACTACAACCATGCCAAAAATTTTCTACAAGGAGATAAAATCCTATTTATAGACCTATCAGTTGCTCCCTGCTTAGGTTGTGACAGTTTCCACGTTAAGCCTGATATGACCTCCCCTGACTTCTGTCTCTAACATCCCTTTCATCCTAAGGTTTCCCACATTCATCTTTATCTCCACAAGGCACTTAAGCTAAGCTACTATGAAATGGGAGGAAGGGAAAGGAAAGAATCTCCTTTCCTTAAGCCTTCTCTGCCAAAAGTTAAAGGTAGGCTTCAGGAGACTAAAAGAGGGAAGTGAGTTCTCCATTCAGTGGCAATCTGGGGAGGGAGCCCTATGAACTCTAAACGGTGGTCAAGGTCACTGCTGCCCATGCGACCATGTACATGGCAGCTGGGCCTATGGGTGTGACCTAAAGGCTTAGCATCAGGTTCTCCATCCTCTAAAAACCCAGTAAGAATAAATGTCAAGGAGTGATAATGCTGTACTCAAAACCAAAAGACAAATCCATGACACTGTTCCTCAAAATTGTGATTTAAGGCATTAGATGTCACTGCTGTTTTACACTGGCAGTTGGTATCTTTACATTCCCCACGTAACATGCTAATGAATGGGCTCTTCCTCCCCATCCTCAGTTACAACCACACTAATTCCAAAAGGTGCTGGGACCTTACTTAGTTCAAGCTGGCAACACCATTTCCACTGTTTCCTGTCAAAAACAGTCCATGAGTCCTGCCCCCCCTCCCCCTAGTCAGGCACTCCATACCTTGGATGAGCTGTCTAATGAACTCTGTCTTTACTACTTTACTAAACCCTAACTACGTCCCTCTCTGAACCCCAGAAAACGTGCTGTTCCTGATTCACTTGTTTTAATAGTGGTAAACACTGTCTCTGCAGGTCCTGTATCCTGAACAATACTACAAATCCTACTGCTATGAGCTTCTGCAGGGCAAGGACATGCTTGTCCATCTCAGTGCCATCAGTGCCACACCAGGCGGTTAGCATGTAACAGGTACACAGCAAACACTGTTGACAGGTTTGTTAAGCTAATCTGGAAGTGGAGACACTGTACATCGGTGTATGTCAGTTATGTGACTCGTATCACACCCAATTCCAGCAGAAATGAATCACATGCAATTCTGGAAACGAGGAAGGAAGGTCACACATGTCCATCAAGTACCACCAGCCAAGTTCTCACTGGGTCCTCATGGGCCTCATGGTCACTCTGAGGTGCTCAGAAACTGTGGCCACCAATGATGCGGTCAGTGGTAACTTCAAAGAAAATTCTCTCTGCTCTTCTCTGTCTTTCCTATGTGTTGCCCACACTGTGAGGCTGACCTCTTCCTGCCTACTCCAATCCACAGTGAGATCCCTAAATCCCCAGGACATGAGGAACAACTAGTTATGTAGCATTTTTATTTATAACAAGGGACAGATTTAAGTTTTAGTAAAATAATTCAAACAAAACATCAGTAAAAGGTACTTCATTCTGAAAGTTGACAAAAGCAGAAAATACTCCTTGTAAGACCTGTTTTCAACTGTGACATTTATCATAAAGGAAGACACAGGCTTTTCTGGAATAATCAGAGCTGAGGTAGAAATGGGTGACCAAATGAACTACTCTCCAGATCATTTTCCAGAGGCTGCATAGCACTGAAGAAAGAACCTAGGTTTGGAAGTGAACCAGGCTGGAATTAAATTGCCAAATTGCCACTCCCGAACTGTGACCCTAAAAAAGCACTTTAACTTAACCATGGTTTCTTCACCTATAAATGTAGGGCCACTGTGAAAATGAGAAATAGATAAAACACCTAGGTCAGCGCCTTGTTCAACAAATTACAATTCTTTAGAGATAAGCTATTCGTCATTTTTCTTATTCTACAACAAAAGACAGAAAATGACTCCTTGGCAAACTTCAGGTATTAGGACTACTACTCTATTTTAAATTGGCAGCAACAGAGTATCAATAAGAACCCATCTATGGAAAGCTATTTTCTCTGTGAATTTGAAAGTAAAATCTGTATGGAGATAACACAAAATGTCCCATCATGTAAGATGTCACTATTACTCCAGATGGCTAGGATGATTTTTAAGGGTTCACAGAGAAAACAAAGCGCTTAGAGATGGCAGCTGCTTTGTGGGGGTGGCTATCATTGGGATTTGGGATGGGGGCAAACCAAACACTGCAAAATTGATGTCAGAGAAAAGCTATAAGACTTCTTTTCTAATCTCCTCAAATTCCACCACTCCTGGTAAGGTAGTCAGTTATTTATTTACTTAACAGGAGATATGGTATCTGAATTAGCTGACAGTCACAAACAGGAAAAGACCAATCTGCACTGCATGACCTCGGGAGGAAGGGGAGGCAAGGGTAGCTTAACACAGAAGTTGAGCACCTTTCTGTGGAGCAAAGAGAGAGCTGGCCACAACACCTTTGTGTGAGCTTGTAGGACAGGCAGAAATGTCCTGTTTATTCACCTGCTCCCCGAAGAGGGTGCAAACGGAGAGACCATGGTGGCTGGTCCTTTTCCAGGTCAGAACCAAGTGCTATGAAGTTCAAGCTTTCAAGGTATCAGAGTAAAGATGTGGGGTGAGGGGAGGGGAGGAAGATGGGGAAATTTGAGTTTCTAACCAGTGAATAGAATGGAAGAATGTCTGGGCACTGAGGCCAGAAGGGTCTTCCTAGCTATTTGACCTTAGAAAAGCTGTAAGGCCTCCCTGGCCTGCACACTCTTCTCTATCAAACCGGGTGAACAGCATTTGCCCTGCAGAGGGCAAAAGGTAAAAGGTAAACTGCTTCAGAAGAGGCCATGAATGCAGGTTAAATGCATCTCCCACACCTCAGGTTAGCCTGACATAAAAGGCCTGGGGCTGGCAGAGACAAGAGATCACTAACTGTTCGCCTCTCCCCTTTCTTTCCCTCTGACTTAGAGGGAAGGAATCAAGTCCAAGTAGGGAAAGTAACTTTGCCAAGGTTACATGACTAGTTCCTGGCAGACTCAGGGTTGAACACCAGCGTCTTCAAGCCTGGGGCGCTGCACCCTGTCTCACTAGCTAGCTTCCCCTGGGCAGTGCCGGTCAGCAGATGGGAACAAGAGAACAAAGTCAGTAGCCCCCCTGCGACTCAGGAACCTAAGAGTTAAAGGCTCAGCTTCAGCCAAGGCTCCAGAAAGCTGTGGTTGGGCAGACTCCTCACAGGCGCAGGCTGGAGAGGCACTGAAATCCATTCTGCTATGTGATTGGTTGCTTCCCAAAGGGGTGGGGAAGAGGAAAGGGAGAAGAATGTCACCCCATCCACACGGATAAACAACGGTAGGAGCATCTGCTCAGGTTTTCAACTGAATTTGTAAAATAATTCCAAAGACCTGCCCATCAACTCAGAAAGGTGTAACCTCTGACCTTCACGAAAGAGCTCCTGCTCTTTCAGGACCAGATTCTCGCTAGTCCAGGCTGCACAAGTGAATGCAGAAGGACAGTTAAATATTTCTCCAGTACAAATCCAGCACGAGCATGCTCTAGGTGCTTGAAATCGACACCGCGTTGCCCCTCCTCTCCTGCCCTCACAGAGAGGAACCAGACTGCTTTCTCCTACTCCACCATTTTCCCTAAACTCTGCCATTTCGAGGACATTACAGTCCTTTTCCTCCTTTAAGAGAAACCCCCTCCTTTTTCAAAAAGGATATCTTATTGCAAGATGTACCCTCTCTGTAATTACGTTAGCACACATGTGCAGAGCAGAGAGAGAGGACAGTTGAGGAAGAGAGAAACCCAATACTTTGCCAAGTCCATTGGGAAGTCTGCCCAAGTTATTAATCCAGGATGGGGCCACTTAACTGAAATCGGTTGAGGCACTACCCTTCCATCCTGGCTAGATTCTTCCCCTCGAGGGAGAACGGGAGAAAGCAGGAAGGGTCTGGTCTGTAGTCTCAAAATCCTATTATCCCCAACAACTTTTTTTTCCCCCTCAGAAGTTTTTCGCTCCCATTTCAAAGATAGACACAAAATATTTCAAAGTTGAACAGAGAACCAGAGAGAAAGGCCCTCCTTTCCAATACACTGAGGGGTGTGGGGGGAGGGACGGGGGCACTCCACAGGACCCAGTCTCCAAAGAGCCATCCACAACTGCCTTCCCTTTGTTCTTACGCAGGATCACCAGTCAATTCTACAGGACCACCAGTCAATTCTACAGGCCCAGAATTGAAATGCAGGGTCAGGAGGAAGAACTGAAGTACAAGTGAAGAGAATGCTAAAACCAGAGAACTTTTAAGATAGCAGGTCAATCCAGGAACCAACCATGTCTGCCCCAGCATGGCCCAGAGAACTAGGACTAGGTCCCCTTCAGCAGCCTGACCTGCTGGGAAGCCTGTAGCTCAGGAACCCGGAGACCAGGAACGACCTGGAACTACGGTGGACTCAGAGAGCAAAGATCCATCCATCCACATTGCGCCAGAGGAAATCAGCCTCAAGCATCAGCTCCTTCCCACTCCCCTTTGTCTCTGCTCTGTAATCCCGAAGCCAAATTTAAACTATGCTCCACTGCTGCTCTTCGCTAACACAGGCATCCTTTCATACATGCCAGGGAACAGGAGTGACTCAGCAAATCACCTATTCAAGGAGGTTCTGCACGGTTATTAAAAACATAGGCTTCAGTGTCAGACAGGCCTAGGTTTAAATACCTGTTTCACCACTTTGTGACTCTGTAAGTCTCTACAGGCCCAGCTTTTTCCTATGTTAGGCAGAGCTTCTCCCATCTACCTAATAGGAAGAGTTGTCAAGAATAAGAACGGTATGCGTGTGAATTTGTGTACTTAGCAAAATACTTGATGCATTCAGTAAACACCAGTTGTCACTATAAGTTCTTACTGAGGATGGTCAAACAACTTCTGTAAATAAGTCACACTGCCAGCTGACACTCGTATTAACATTCCAGCATCTTAGGCAGCCCATACCAGCAGGGTAAATAGTGAGAGAACAAAGATTAGCTGATGACTATCTATTGTGCTATGTGCTAGGTGATGGGTATGGTGATGGACACCACCTCTCCAAGTAGAGCACGCTGGTTAGGGAGGCCAAGGGGGAAAGGAAGTAACGAGGAGGACGGGAAAGCACTGACGTGCTCTCCTCTCAGCTCTGGCTTCAGTGTGAGGGCAGACAGGCGACAGAAGAGCCAGGGTGCAGGGACAATGGTCACAGCTCACTTTCCACACTAGGCTGAAATTCAGTAGAAAGCCCCATGATGTCTCTGAAACACAACAAACAGATTTGGAGACTGATAATCCTGGTCCAGGCCACTCACTGTCTGAAGGCCAGGACTCCTGAACACTAAGCCAGGAGGGAGAGAGACAGGAAGCCAGGACAGCAGTGAAGTCAGCGGGAAGGCACATCTTCGGCCTGCAAAAGGAGTCCTCCAGACGCAACACAGAGGACAGACAGGGTCAGGGGTCAGCACTCCTTCGAAAACACAGAACTGAGCGCTGCTATCTCTGGCCAGTGGATCGGAACCTGGAAGACAGGGGGTCACCTCCACAGAAAAAGCCAATCATCAGAAATAATTCCACCACTGCCAACACTCAACAAACTGGCAGCCCTTTAGAGAGGACTCTCTGGGGACCCAGACTGCGGCAACCTCGGGAAATGGATCCAGATTAGATCAGCAGGGCCTCTCCGGTTCCACAGGAGGTGTTGTGGGGCCATAGCACCAGCTGAGACACAAGATTTAGACAATGAGCTCTCTGAATGCTGCACGTGCCCAGGTCAGAGGAGCTGCCTCCCTGCTGCACACCACGCACGAAGTGACCGCCAAGTGTGCAACGTGCCTGAGTCTTTGTTAACGCTTCTCAACAGAGCCTGGGAGGCTGGCTTTCATGGTTAATTACCTGTTCCCCCATTTTAAATTAGGAAAAGAATTCCTATCTATTATCCCTTCCCCTTCCCCTTTTCCTTCCCAAGATAAAAACATAAATGGGATGTGATATATCCTAGAGTGGAATTCTAGTAACCAAAAACATGAAGTACTAATGCAGGCTACAACATCCAGGAACCCCCAAACATGACACTAAGTGAAAGAAGTCAGACACAAAAAGCCACATGCTGTAGAGTCCATTTTTAAGAACCATCCAAAATAGACACGTTTATAGAGACAAAAAGTGGTTGCCTAGGCTGTGGGGGTGGGGAGGTTGGAGGAATTGGGAAACGATGACTAAGGGAAACGTGGTTTCTTTCTGGAGAGATGAGAATGTTCTAAAATTGACTGTGGTAATGGCTGATTGCACAACTCTGTGAACATATTAAAAGTCACTGAATTGTCTACTTTAAATGAGTGGATTGTATTGTATCAAATTATATTCCAAAAAAGCTGTTCAAAAAAGCACTTCAAAGGATTAGTCTCCTCCAGGAAGGGAAATTTAAGGAGGGAGATGTGACTCACCTGGCCATCCACCATTTCTAGACACCTGCCCTCTCTCTTTCCCTAGCTTCCTTCCCATCAACCTCTTGTCATTCCCCCCACCCCACCCCCGCCCCTTGTGTACCAGATCTCTGCAGCAGCCAGCTCAGACCTACCCCTTTCCCAGCATAACAACTGGGCCAGACCAGTACACTTTGTTTGGACCTTAAAATCGACCTCTGTCAATCTTGTCTGCAGTGTCCTTCACATCTGCTTCTCTCTCTGAAGAGAGACTAAGGTCACCCCTGTGCCCCTTGCAGTGGCTAATCACGTGTCAAACCATGGAAAAGAAAAGAAGACATATGATACTAAAAAAAAGCACAAGGTTGGGAGTTTCTGCAAATCTGGGTTCCAATCAAAGCACTTGATCTGCTTTCCTAAACTGCCAAACACCACCTAGTGTGATGAGTTTAAAAATACTCGGTGGTGGTGAGTTTATAAATTAAATGGGAAAATCTATGTTAAAAATGAACAGGATGTCCAGGACAGAGAAGACAGTAAATGACAACTACCGCTAAAGTCCCTTTGCATCCAGCTTTTCTCATGTGGTCATTCGGCAGGTCAGCCTGTACGTCAAAAAGGCAGCAATAAAAGCAGGCCATCAAGTCATCAAATTATTTGTAGTCATTTTTCAGATGATTTCTCCTACCTACCTCACTCACAGACCCCCATCCATTCCTAATACTGAGACCTTTTACTTCAAATTTGTTTTCCTGTTTCTGCACTCACTTTAACCTCACAAGGATTAGATTTAGTATTATTTTGCAATCATCATCAGTATGTATCACCCTAATTGTTACACCCTAATTGTAACACTTTAAGGTATTTGGGGTAGGTAAACTGTTTACTCAGAGTAGTACAAGCTCAGTTTTCTATTCCCCCTAAATGCATATCATAGAATCAAAACAACTTAAGAGAGAGTTTAGAAAGAAAGACTGGGAAATTTATGATGGAATGCTAGGCAGCCATGAACAATGATGTCATAGAAACAGTGGTGTGAAAGCCTGTTTACAATAAATCAAGGAGCTAGAAGTCTATTACAAAAGTATGCATGATATGACATTTTCTAAGAATTTTAAAAATATATGTATATGCAAATATAGATACATATTAAGAAGTTAGAGCAAGAAAATTAAAAATCAAAATAAAATAAATTTTTATTTTATTCTTTTGGACTGCAGCATTTCTCAAATTTTCCATGATGGATGCATATTACTTTTAAGAAAACCATTTTAAAGACTGAAAAAATGAATTGAAAATAGCATTCTCTTAGCAAACACCACAGTCCTGCTCTAGAGTCAGGAGGACTTAGTCCTCCTAGCACTTGGGGGGCTCTGGCGGCCCCAAGCCTGGGGAAGGAAGGTGAAGAGAAACATCTGGCAGGGTGCATTGGCATAGGCCTTCAGTGAGTCTCAGCATCCTCACTCTCTGAACTTGCTTTTCAGCTTAAGTCACCTGGAAAGCACACTGAAACAGAAGGCTGGGCCCCACCTCTAGTTTCTAATTAGTGGGTCTCAGGAGAGACCATGAATTTGGATGAGTTTCCAGGTGCTGCTGTGGTTGCTGCTCTGGAAACCATCCTTGAGCGTAGGACCATATTGCTCTAAGCAGCAGGAGCAAGTCTTTTCCCAAGAGGCCACACAGGTACAAAGCACTCTTCAGGAAGATACATTCACTGAACAACGGATTAAGTTAGAGCCTAAAGGTGACATTCACCCCGAAGCCCAGACTTGACAGCATGGAAAAATGCATCTCAAGACTTGGAGGTTAACTGGTATACCTAAGGTGGAGGCAGAAAACAGTTTTTAGGACTGTATTTGATTGTCTGACCTTAGCACATAAGAAAAAGCCTGAGAATGTAGGCACGGTTCAAGCAAGACACAAGAAGACACTGAGGCCACTACACACTGAGAACAGGGTCCACACATGCCTCAGAGAGCTGGCTTTGCGCTGGGTGCCCTCTGTTGGCCAAACCCAATACAGCCGCTGTCTCCACCACTCCCTCCCTTTGCTCCTCCCACCCTGAGAGAGCCAAGAATCCTCTAGAGTGACTCAGAGGAAAGGTTTCCAGTTATAAGCCCACACATAGTCAGGACAGATCTTTTCTTCTTCCAATGTTTTGAGTCTCTTTCTCTTTGTCTCTGCGGTTTATGTCCAAAGAGGTCAACTGCCTCGGGTGGCAGAACAAGCAGTCACAGCGTTTACTGTACTGTGGTGTGGGCCGCAAGTCACAACTCCATCACCCTCAGAAACAGCTAGCTTTAGCACTGTGGGAAGAAACTGCTGTTGCACATCATCTCCAACTTAACGTGAAGCCATGTTGGCATTAAAAAAAAAAAAATACTGACGGATAAAGTGCTTCAGTTTCTACAGGTGAAACGGCTTGATAGCTTCTTTCCAGATAACCAAAAGAAGAATGAGAACATTTTAGAAATTTAGTTGACAAGATCTTTAATACTACTACCTCCAACTTTCTTGATCTTTATGAGGAAATGAAAGGGCCCAAGCAGGTAAAGTAACATAAATGAAGTCACAAAATTAGTGACAAACCCAAGTTTCCTAACTCATGGTTTTTCTACTAAATTACACTTTACCTAGAGACCTCTTTCATAGCTGGTAAAGAAACTAGTGAACATGTAACAATACCTGAGAAAAAGGGGGTGGGGTAGGAGGATATCCTGTCTTTAATTATGGAGAATTAAGTCTCCTAACACCAAATTTTTCTCAATAGTAATCATTTCTTTATTTAAATTATTCTGCATGATCAACTGCCAATGTCTAAATCATTTAACATTTTAATGTTTATTGATGACTGGGGGGAAAATCGTAAAAAGTGAATTCTATGAAATTCAAATTTCAGTGTCCACAAATAAAGTTTTATTAGAACTCAGCCATGCTCACTCAGTTACAAACTGTCTCCAGTGAACCTTCAGCCAAGTACGGAGAGTTGGGTTATAAATTCTATGGAGGCTCAAGTCTCAGTGGTAAGCCCCTAACACCCTGTCAGCAGAAATACAGCACAGATGAGTGGTCAGTGCCCCTGCCTGGCTGACTGACCTCTCTTTCACAGAAGCCAGGCAGTGCCTGTGCTGGGCCTCAGGCATGTTTTTCAGTTAACATTCACCAGGAATGCCTGAAAAGCATATCCATTTCACAAACAAGGAAGCAAGCATAAGAGGCTGGATATCAGGCCCAAACTAGAACTTGAATACATATCTGAGACCAAAGTTCTCTGATCATTCCCATATGGTTTCCAGGGCTCCATTCTAAGGAGTCAGCTCAGGGGTAGAGGTATGCCCAGAAAGTGGGGCCCCAGGCTTCTATATGTCTTTCCTACAATAATCACTAATATTTGTTTGAAAAAGAAAATAAGCTGCTAAAAACTTTAGTCTAGAGGAGAGGACACTTAACCCAAATAAAAGCTAGGTTCCATGCCACTCATTGCCATCTTCAGCAAATCTTGCACAAAACCAGAAATCTTAATTTACCCAACTGCCAATGGAAATAAAAAACTTGCCCCTTGCATGCAGGCCTCTCCAAAATCAAATGAGAACATATGTGAATGTGAAATCAGTACAGTTCTACAAAAATATAATATAGGATTAACATCCCTTCATGAACTGTGCAGAGGACAGCGATAACTAAGGACAGTCAAACATGCTAGCAAAAAAAGAAAAGAAAAAGAAGTCAAGAAGAACATAATAGATAAAAGGCTGGTGCCCAGTAGAAATATCTTCAGCTTTGAAATCAGACACATTTCATTTTAAAGCCCAACTTCACCAGTTAACAGCTACACAACTGGCACAGTGTTCAGTACAAGTCAGCACTCTTGGTACTCTGACGTGAAGACATACTGGCTGTAACAAATGCCGACACTCCCACTCCCTGCACCAATAACCAAATGATTAAATTAGGTGAGATGATTGCAAGATCACCCACACAGCTTATGGGCTATGGGCTAAAGGTGCTCAAGAACAATGATACATCCGAATAATAAGAGATACAGGGCAGTTCCTTGTCAGAAAGTTCTACTATTTCAGTAAGGATATTTACTGAGTGTTCGAAGAGCCTTGCACAGCTCCACAAAATGACAGATTTACATTTAATATCCACTTGACCAAGCCCATTACATTAGTAAGAGGCACTCTCTTGCTGAAGATCAGATATCTAGCTTCTTAAGTATTAATTTTTCATATCACTCTGGCAATGCAAAGGCAATAAAAAGCCAGAGAAAACCTGAACTAAGTATTTTTTTCCCTTCTTTGTCCTTAAGAAAATAAGCCCAAAAGAATCATCTCTGTAGTTCAAAAAGGCTGGAGATGAGTCTACATTTAAATCCCTCCCTTTGCCAAGCTCTTACTGGGCACTCTGGGCAGTGTCTTGAAGAACATCAAGGAGTGCGACAAGGTCCTGTTCCCATAGAACTGCACATGTCAGCAGCCCTGTGCACTGCAACCTCACAGCCAGCAATAAAGAGCCATTACAGTATGGGCAGACTGTGCCACAGAAGCACTGTGGACATTAAGGCTTTGTTCCAAAGTAAGTGCATCAGGCAAGACTCCATGAATGAAGGAGTATGTGAAGTGGGATGTAACAGATGGACTGTATTTAAACGTGGAAAATACCAAAACCAAAGGGATGACATTTGAAACCCATCTGATTTCAAAGCTATACTCACCCAACCCTTAATGTGGCTAGAACACAGAGACTCTTAGATGAAACAGAAGAAAAGACTGGGGCCAGATCACAGAAGAGCTAGAATATCCTCTGAAAAGTTTCCAGCAGGTGAAGACTACGCAGAGCAATGGGATCCCAGTGAGATCTGAGGTGGGCCTTGGTATAAATGCATGATTACACAGGACTTGCTGAAATTTTATTCTCTTCTTTTGGTACCAAGTTTTCTAATACAGACTGTAGTCATTTATTATATTCTCATTTCTCTAAATTATCCCTAAGCGAGCTCAGTATAAAGGAACACAGTTAGTGCTAATGAGTAAAAATATTTAATCAATAATTGAAAGGCCTAACTATACTGTCTACCAATGATGAGGACTTGCCTTATCTTCTGTGGAATTAGCTGGGTTTATTCTAAAGTTTCTACTAGTGGTCATCTATTGAAGAACAAAGGACCTGGCAGACAGGCCAAGCTTCCTGCAAGTATGTCCCAAAAGGTTAGCCTGGTTATGAGAAGATGATCTGTTGTTCGGTGGCAGCAACCACTAGAGCAGGACTATGCCTACCACCTGGTGGCCTTAAACAACTCTAGACAGAGGGTTTCCCAATTTTGTAAGTTGCAAAAAAAAAATGGAAATTCAATAATTTTCCTTTGTAAGTAGTCCCAGGGATTGATAATCTTTAGTGAGATAATTCCTTCCGATGGCCACATGAAATTCCTCATGACAATACCAATCCATTGCCTATCCACAAAGGGGTAAGTCAATCTCTGGAAAGCTAAGCAGTGAAGCTATGAGCCACCAATCAGCAAAATACTACGTAAACAGAGGATCAAGAGTAAAATACAAACGGTTATGGCAGCCGCACAGCACAGCCGCCCTAAACTGGAGCAAAAAGCAGCAAGGTTGGGGGAAGAAGTCAGACTGGCATAAAAGACAGGATTAAAACAAAACACGCATGGAGGAGGGAGAGGACACAGTCAGTGGTAGACTTTCTCTGCCTCTAGCCCAAGTCACTCCTCTCTCCACAGACCAGAAGTGGCCCTACTAGATCAAGGTCAGCTGAAAGACAAATGCTCCCCTTGTCTCCACAAGGAGGCATGACCCTCTTAAGGACTCAAGCCCTTTAAGTGCCAAATAAGCCCTTCGAGGAAAAAGAAGAAACCTGTTTCCTGAAAGAGATTTTCTAGATGATATGGGAATCCAAACACA
The DNA here is from genome assembly GCA_004024945.1 of Uropsilus gracilis. Lineage (NCBI taxonomy): Eukaryota > Metazoa > Chordata > Mammalia > Eulipotyphla > Talpidae > Uropsilus > Uropsilus gracilis. Next base: position 21,081 of record PVHY01017774.1, read on the forward strand.
GAAGTCAGGGCAACATCCTGGCATTGATCAGCAAGTCACTCTTCATCTAAGACACTATCTACAAGGTAATCCTTCCAACCATATTTACAGAGGAGGAAACTGAGCTATAGGGAAATGGAACAATCCGGTACCAGGCTTCACAGTATTTCCCAAGCTCACTTGACTCAACCTTATGGAAATGCTTGTATAAACAACATAGTAAGTGAGTACAAACTCTGAAAGGCAATCAGGAAAATTTTCATAAAGGAGGTCAAGTTGTTGCCAGGGACCTTGCAGGATACTTAGGATTTGCTGGAAAAAAAGGGACACATTCCAAGCAGCAGGCCCCAGGAGACATAGATGTGCAAGACAGAGATGTGAAATGCTGTGGAGAGACCTAGAGAGCAGCAGAAATGTGGGTAGGCCACAAGGAGCAAGGTGGGTGTGGTGAGGCCTACAGGTGTGGCTCAGTCCAGGCCAGCGGCCGGGCAAGTCATAAAAATCTCCGAGATGACTCGCACTTTCTACTGATGCTGCCAAGGTCAGTCATGTGTGAGGTAAACAGACACGCAGATTTCTTTTCCCTCGCACAGATTTTTCTTAGAAATATGGCAGAGCTATGTTCTTGTTCTAGAAATTTCAGATTGACATTTATCTCACATAGCGAATAACTAAGAATCAAAGGAAAATGGAGAAAAAGAATGAAATCAGAGGCTGTAAGAACTGATCACATGCTTGCTTACTTAAGGCCTCTTCCCCATAAAATAAACAGGAACAATAATTTACTGACCCTAATACATGGCAGGAAGTTTACACATCACCTCTATACCTACAGTGACTTTTCAGAGCAGATACTGTTTCTATTTTACAGATGGAAAAAGCTGAAGTTTAGTGAAGGAAAAACTTGCCCAAAGTCAGTGGTGCAGCTGACACTTCAACCCAGAGCCAGAGTTTGGCCTGGGTGTGTGCACACACATCTACAATAAACCAGCTTCACAGAGAAGCTACAGCATTAAAGGAGAAAGTGAATGAAACTGGCAGGTCCTCTGCTCTCCCACACCCCATAGCACATGCAGAAAGTAGCATAATTTCTCTTCACTACATAAAGCACTACCTTACCCAAATATGCCTGCCGTTATGGAAAAGGGTGGCAGCCAGACACAAAGCCATTTTAAACCTGTCAATCTTCCTTGGAGCAATCATTGGCTCTAACAGTAAGTCAGTTTCCACAGACTCTTTCATAAGATACTTAAGGAGTATTTATTCAAACTCAGTAAGGAGAAAAATAGTTTCATTTTGTTGGGCGATGAGAAAGATCTATCTTGTGAAATTCCATAACTGTAAAAAAAATTGCAAATATGATAGAATTTATAACTAGAATACATAAAGGACTCCAAATTCAATACTATGACAAACCAAATAAAAAGTGAACAAAAGTAATGTTCTAATGCGATGTTACTTTATTTAAAAAACGTAATCAAAAACATGACCAGGCATCTCAACGAAGAAGACATATAAACAGTAGTATTCGTAGAATGGGACATTATTCAGCAATAAAAGGTAATGGTATAGTGACACATACTACAAAACTGATGAATCTCAAAACATGTTAAATGAAAGACATTACACATGGTGGGTGTGGGTGGTAACAATACCCAAGGGTTGTTACCTCTGCCGCTAAAATACAAACCAGGGTGTTTGTGAATGCATGTTCCTATACAGAGTTTATGCAATCATTCAGGAGAAACAAAAACATCTAAGAAAGAGGATGTAACCATGATATTTTATGATTCAACTATAACATTTACACAGTCATAATTAATGTAATTACATCTCATAATATCTTAAATGAGCATTGATTTAACAACAACAAAAAAAATGTCCTTAGCATTTAGTCGGAAGCCAAAGGATGGTGTTCTAAAACTGACAAATCTAGGACTTGCAGTCAGCTTGTTATTGACAAACATGGCCTTGAAGAACAAAAATACCAAGGGTTTTTCCAGGAAGGATGAGCTTATTTCATTATTTGAGGAATGAAAGTCTCTCAAATGCAAGAGTGAGTGAGGTCTGTGCCAGAACACAGAGACACACATGAATGAAGCAGAAGGGAAAGGACCGGGCCAGACCACGAAGTCTGAGGAAGCAGAAGAGGCAGGCTGGACACAGGTGGCACACCGAACATGGCAGCCGTTCCAAGCCCATCAACCACTAGGGGGTGTAGGGCAACACCACTGAAGGACCTAGATCCTTGCTGGGTGACCAGATGTGAGATACTGGGGAGAAGCAACTCCTTGGAAAAACATGAAGGCAGAAAGTGAGGTTCTAGATAACCTGACAGGAAGAAAACGACTTCATACTGTCATTAAAAAGCAAAGCAGAAATATTTCCGTTAAAAAAAGACCAGTAAGAAAATTATCATAGATTATAAACTATTGAAAAGGTATGAAACATTTGACTTTGAATTAGTCGTCTTAATCCAGTCTCCCTTTTTTTGTCTATAAAGTAGGATTTTTTTTGTTTTTGACTTTTTAAAAAATTTATTTATATATAAATTTCACATCATTGTAATCCCAAGGATTTACCCCGCCCCTCCACTCCCCCCTTTCCCTCCTGCCCAAAGTTGTGTGCTTCAGTTTGGTGCTTAGTTTGTTTTGACTTTTCCTCATGGCTTTTGTTTATGATTTCCTCTAAGTACATCCATGTTGTCATAAAATCGTCATATTTGTCATTTTTAATTGATGAGTAACATTCCATCGTGTATATAGGCCACATTTTTTTCATACAATCATCGGTTTTGGGGCATTTAGGTTGCTTCCATGTCCTTGCAATTATAGATAGTGCTGCAGTAAACATCCGAGCACAGGTGTCCCTTTGTACCCGCATTGAGTTCTCTTTTGGGTAATTAATCCAGTCTCTTGATTGGGAAGAGGAATTGAATAAATATTCTCATTCAGCAACTAAAATCTAGCTAGAAGTGACATTAAACACAGCAAAAGATAAAAGTTGTAGCCTGAATGCTAGTTGTGAAGTTGTTTTTTGCTTGGCTTTCATAAAATTCATTCTTCACAGCAATCAGAATATTGTTTTTAAAAATGTAAGATAGATCATGTCACTTTCCTGTTTAAAACCTTTCAAAGGTCTCTCATTAAAATTGAGGATAACTTTCACTTATTCATTCGACAAATACTTATTGATCTGCTTCTACATGCCAGGCTGTACTCGAAGCCAAGTTTCAGCTTTCAGCTGCCACAGAATTTAAGACTTCAGTAGAAGGGACAGAGAATAAATAACATGCCCAATATAATTTTAGATAATGATTAGAGATCTGAAAAAGGTAAATGGCCAGGTTGTGTATGCAGTCAACTGTAGACTGGTGTGGTCAAGGCAGGCTTCTCTATAGAATAAACTTTGACCTGTGAACATACCTGTGACCTGAATGAGAAGGTGAGGACGTTCATTTGTCAAATGAACTTCTATGTTATATTCTAAGTACTACGTACCTGGAAATTCATTTGCCAAAATTAGATTAAAATAAGTCCATTCCAGAGGTAAAGGGGACAACTGAGAGGGAAAATAGAATAAAAATTTTAACCAAGTCGTTTTGAAAAAAAATGCTTGCTTCATTTTTAATCTGTCTTCTAAAATGAAAAGGCAGCTACTCCAAATGTTAACTTCTGTGTGTGAATGCTCACATCTGTCACCGTGAACGTCTCCTTTGATATCCCCACTGAATCTGGTACAGAGTGCTGCAGATCTGAAGCTGAAGGACACAGTGATGCCACAGGTCTGATGCTACGGCCAAAGCTTGCTGAGTTCAGGGACAGAAAGAATGAAAGGAGAGAGCTAATAGGAGACAGAATTACAGGGGTTCGCATAAGCATACTGTTAGATCCCTGCAATGGGATATTATACCACCAGGGAAAAAAGGAATGACGTATTGACACAACTTACAACATGGAAGAATCTAAAAGCATTAAGTCATATGCAAGTAGCCAGTCATGAAAGATCAGGTATCACATAAGTCCATTCACAAGAAAGTCCAAAATAGGCAAATCCATAGAGACAGAGAATAGCTTAGTGGTCTCTGAGGGACGGGTTGAAGGACAGGAACTAGAAAAGTGACACTAAAGGGTATGAGGTGTCTTTAAGCATAAAAATAAGAGTTATCTTCTAAGAGTACAGATGCACTTTACAGACTGCATCTATAATGGCAACAATTATTAGAATTTTGTTTTTCAAAATTATAGATTTCAATACATTGGTGGGGCCAGGAAGTCAATTTTAATCAATCAATCATTGGCAAAAAATGATAATTTTTTAAATAGACTATACTGAGAAATACCACAGTGCTTAGAATATCACATGGACAGGCATTCTTTGACCAGACTGGCTCTTAGGGATAGGTACACAAGTGTCTGCACGCACATGTATGCACATGTGTCAAGGGATTGTTTACTAGAGGTCACCCCGTTTTCATCTAGAACCTGAATCACCTCACCATGTCCTTTTAGTCTCCACAAGGAAAGAGAAATACCCATTATGCCTTTCCCACAAATTCAAATAAGTAGGACAGAAAATGCATTTGCTATTGTCCATGGCTCACAGTCAAAATAACAAAAAGTCCTGGGAGTTCATTTGTCAAAACTGGGTTAAATTAAGTCCAGCCAGAGGTAAAGTAGAGAACTGGAAGGAAAAAGTAGGATAAAGAAGTTGAGAAGAAAATAGTTTTGAAAAAAAGGCTTGGGTCATTTTTAATCTGTCTTCTAAAATTAAAAGGCTGCCACTCCAAATTTTAACTTCGATGTGTGAAAGCTCACATCTGTCAACCTGAATATCTCTTTTGAAATTCCTACTGAACCTGTCCACGTAAAGGCATTGCACAGAATTAAAAATAAAAAAATTCTGGAACTTTCAAGAAGTCACTGGCAAACATTTCAAAAAGCAGATAGAGAACCTGATGCCATGACATTCACTTTTTCTTTATATTTAAAATACAAATAAATATATTGTAGCTCATAAGCTATTTTAACAAACAAGTTAGCAAGAAAAGTTGCTGGTGACCCCTGGGTCATTTGAAGTCTTTACAGCCACAGTCTCCCAAGACCTCATAAGATCTCTCCCTGAACAAGACACGATGTCACTCTCAGAGATACCACCAAGAGAATAAAAGGAAATGCAAAACAGAAAGACTAAAAAGCAGGTGGGTCGGTCCAATTCTGGACTTACTATCTATGAGACACTGGGAAATAATATTTAAAATCTCTGTTTTGGTTTTCTCGCCTATAAATGAGACATAAAGCCCAAGCTGTCTGGCAGAAATACTGTGAAGATCCAGATTGAGCATACCTGGAAGCACATAATGTAAACTTCATAAAAATGTTTATGAAGTTTAATGATTTACTAATCCCAGTTCCCAAGCAATCTCAGCAACTGTGCTCAGGAAGGGGTCTGCCACCCCCTCTCAAACATGAATAGCTGGGCTTCATTCCCACACACTGAAGTCTTGGGCAATGCACTGGCCATAACGCTGAGTCCCGCTCGCAATGGTTACCAGGACAGTCACTATTTCTTTAATTACAGTTACCACACATCCCACTCACCCCACTTTGCTAAGGACTGTTTCAACATTTGCATTCCTTTCCATTCTCAAAAGTGCCCCAACTTAAAAGGTAAATTATATGATCTCCCTTGTTACAGCTGACATGCCAGCAGGTAGCAAGTAGCTTGGCTTAGAACTCCTACCCTACTTTCTGGGAGTCCCCCAAGAGCTACCACAAAGGGTCAATATCAGCATAAATGCCATAGAAATAAGCCCCCTTCTAATGAGACGGAGGCGCCTAAGCCTCCCCTATATAAAAATTCTGTTGCTAACACACACAAATTTTTTTTTATTTGAGAAATATTACAAACCCACAAAATATTCCAACTTTAATCAACACTTGGAGACTTGCCTAAGCAAATAAATCACAAAGATAATAGTCAGCTAGGAATATAAACCTCTACATGATATCATCAACTTAAAGCCCTGCTTGGACTCAGATAAAACACCCAGTCTTTCTGGGCTGGTTTTCACTCCTGTAAGTCAGATGTTCATCTCCTCTACCCTCTGCAAAGAGACCCTGTTAGCAAGGGGTGAAGGAATTTGGGGGGCTTTGTGAAAGCAAGGAACTGCCACCAGACAAAGCATGCTAACTGACTGGGGAAAAGGGTGAGGTGACTTTGCCTAAAAAAGCAAAATTTCTACTAGGTGACAGGGTGACAGGTGGTTCCCCCCTCCTTTCCTTCACAGGTTTTTTAATGGAATGTGCTTGTGGGGGCTCACATCACAAGGTGAAAAAGGACACAAAAACAGTGACATGCTGGCCCTCTTAGAACTAAGGAACTTAGTCACAATAATGCTGACCCAAAGATCAAGGATGCTGAAACATTTGGTTGAGCTCCATGTGGCCCATGACGCCCCGAAGAGTGTGCAAAGGGCATGAGTGCGCAGGAACACAGCACAGGCTGTGCTGGTCCCTGGGTGCATCAGTTTTACAGTCTGGAGGAGGGCCCTCCACAAACAGGAGACAAATTACAATTCTCATTCAAGTATCGTGTATTGTTACCTTGGATCAGTCCCTTCACCTCTGTTTGGCTCTGTTTCCTGATCTCTCAAAGAGAATATTTTATCTACTTCAAAAGATGGCTGAGAGGATAAAATAAGAAAAGACTGCTGCAAGGGCTCAGCAACAATCAAAAGGTTGTAATTTTATCTCCTTCAAAATCAACATTAGAGGTTGAGAAAAATCCTGGCCTGGGGATGGGCCTTTCTATTTAGAAAGAAAAACAGCAAAGTAAAGAAGGAAAATCAAAACACACCATTAAAATTCACCTTCAGCCCTGTTCCTGGCTCCTGGATTTGCTGAGCCAAACCGCTCTGGGGAGATGTCAAGACCACAAGTTCAGTTCCTGCCTAGCTCAGGCTGCTCAGTGACCAATGTTTCACACTGATAAATGCCTCCCAAATCTCAAAGCACAAAGTGAGAGTTCACAAGGTTAGCGCATTAATTAGCGGCACTCATTTGGATTCTGTATTCATCAAATACAACAAGCAGCTATTCAATATTTGCTTATTTGCACTGCTCTAAGATTTCTAATTCAAAGATCCAGCCAAAGAACAAAACAAAGCCCAAAGAAAATAAACCAAAATAAACCTGTCACCCATAGAATGCGCCTCAAAGTAAATTAGCAGCTTTAACTCATGGACGGACAAGGGTTTGCAAGGGCCTACAACAGAGACAGTCTGAATAATGAAGGTGTAGGTTTCAGAAGTGGGTCCCTGCTACAGAAAAAGAAAAAGAGAAAAAGAAAAAGAAAGCAGCTCTAAGCAAAGATACTACTTTTTGTCCTTTAAGCAACAATTTATAATGAAACACCTGAATTAGAATTCAAGACCAGAGTAAGAGAATGACCACAATTCCTTATATTTTTAAGCATGTAAGGTGAGAAGAGTAGGAAGAAACAAATAAAAAATTACACCTTCTAAAGCAACCCACAAAACAGTATGTCACCACCATGACTGAAAAACCTGGGGACTTTTTACATGTTGGAACAGTTAAGTCCAACCTTAGACCTACTCAATCAGAATTTCTGGGGTCCAGAATCCCAGCAGCTGTATTTTTTGTTATGTAGAACTGCTTTTAAAGGACATAATTCTCACAGCTTAACGAAGTCCTAGGGCAGATATAAATCACAACAAAACAAAAGTTCTCTTTGGTATTTGGTGCAAGTGACAATATGTTATAAAAGCTTCCACACAACCACCTTCAATCCGATGATGATTCCGTTGGGAGATGAACACAGTGCAACCACACTCCTCCTCCCTCCCTGTCTCTGCATGCCTTCCTGGGGCAGACTGGATGGGCTGACTTAGTAGCCCAGTAAACTAAGCACAGAAAGGGGCAAACACACTCAGTCCAGGAGGTTCTCAAGTGACAACTGATTATGGCATCATTCTAGTTATCAGATCAGACGAGATGTGATGAGATTCAATTAATTCCTGGAAAGGGAAACTGTCACCCTTTGGGTCAGAGCTCCAAATGACTCATAGGCCTTGGACAAAACTAAGGATAGTTATTTTTAACAAATCTATAAGGAATTTCCAGGAACTGCACCTCCAAACCCACTGAGGAATGTCATTATCACCCAATATCAAGAAGTTCAGTGTCAGAAACGAAGTGACTTGAGTCACAGCATATCTCTGGGGCAGCCTTACTTTTGCTTCCATCCTAACTCTGCCTCAGCCTCATCTGATCAAGGCTTTCAATGGTAAAAAGGAAGGCAGGCAGTTTTCACCATCACTTGAACCATCCAGACACCTTAAGAGAAGCAGTTCTAGTGTACCTCACAAGGGCTGGGCTTATCCCCACCATCCTCCCCCATCTAGGAAGGTAAGCCAGTAGAAATGTCCCTCTCTTTTAGCATAGCTTCCTGATTAGAAGCAAAAGGCTAAATCTCCCCAGGAAAGAGCATGGACTCTTCCTGCTGCGGATGAATACAAAGGCTAGACATCTGGGCAGGCCAGGACTAAGGGGCAGTGAATAAAGAGACAAGTCCAGCATCAAGACCTGCTATCACAGCTTAAGAGGCATCAAGAAAATCAGGTTAAAAAATCATTCAATAGCCTAAAGAAGAAAAAGAATTATGACTGTTTAAGTGATTTCCCCCCTATAATACCCTCAATGTTAATGATGTAATTATAATACCTCAGGATTAAAAGATGCATTTAATTTATATCTCTAAATGTAAATTCATTGATGAAATTATTCATATCACTCTAAAAAAATGATCTCAAGAAATGCTCTCTGTCAGAAAATCCTTACCCCCCCCCCACCCACCCCACCCCAAACACTTGAGTTATAAACAGCAAATACCAACCTGGCTGTCCCGTGCTGGGAATCCATGATAACCTGGGGTCAGAGGCTCGTTCTATGGAAGAGAAAAGAAAACACAACTATAAGAATAAAGATGTTAACAATTATCAGAGCAACCCAAAATGCCCAGGTTTCTGAGATGTTCCATTACTATATTCCACCCTACCTAATTACATATATCTCCCCAGTCTAGTCTCTATAGTGTGAAACACACACAATATGTGCTTTGGAACATTATTTATAAACACAATTTCCCTCCTTGTTGTAGTTAAATCTAATTTACCTCCCAGTAGATCCTAAGCTGGGAGCAGCTGGGATTCAGGGCAGTATAATACCTACCTTCACACCATGGGACTTAGTATCCTTAGTTCCTACCTACAAAAAGGTCACAGCACTTCCAAGAGCAGTACAACCAAATATGTCCACCCATTTCAAAAATCCCTAAAAGGGATAGGACTATTCTTTTTTTTTTTTATTCATTTTATTGATTTGTCACAATTGTGAATTAATTGATCCCTCCTCCTCCCTCCATATCCCCCCTCTGTATCCCCCTTCCTCCTCCCTCCATATTTCCCCTCTGTATCCCCCCTTCAGTCACTCCTCCCATTTTTCTGCAAATTGTTGTTTGGTTAAGTTGATGTTTAGTTGTTGGTTGTTTGGC
>PVHY01017775.1:0-30678 GCA_004024945.1 Uropsilus gracilis
AACTGGTAATAAAAATTATGGAACTCATTCCTTTTGAAATAAACTGAAAAATTGACAAGTTTTATAGATTTCTTATCAATGCATATTAGCAAATTATGTGCTGATATGCATGAATCAGTTTGGAACTTTTATTTATCTTTAATCTAGTTCATGTCTGTGTTATGTAATTTCAAAATAAATCTATATAACAAATTTATGAGCTCTTATCTATAATAACTATACCTAACAACTCTGGACTGTAGCATCAGATTCGGAGCTTAAAAGTCAATCCTAGGTGAAAATGTCAGGTACAAGATGTATATCACATTCAAAAGAGATGACTATTAAAATTAAATTGATTTCATATTGACACTGAGTTAGTGAAAATAAACAACCAGTTTGAAAAATCACTCCTTTGAGAAAGGTGAAAAGTTGTCCCTGGCCTCAAATTCAATGAAAGGCAGCATTAAAGTATAGATAGTTCAAGCCACAAGCAATAACCTCCTCCCAGAAAGAGTAGAATTTTAGGTCTGATACACATGCAGCAAATGACTGCAATAAGCAGGGAGAAGTGTTCTGTAGAGTGCTACTGTGATAAATATTCAAGGAAGGGAAGATACTAAAACCAGAGTAGTAAGCTCTCTTGTTACCACTTGAGTTTTGATAAGTCTCCATTGTCTGAAATGTAGATGCTGCAAATTCAGGGAACTGTGTCTGAAAAAGAAATGTGACTTGTCACCTGCCCACCCTCTGTCTTACCCCGAACAGCATATATTATCACATCATCCGCCTTATCAGTTCTTCATCTTCTCTTCATTATTTCTTTTGAAAAGAAATGTCATATATTATGTGCCTATATTAAATTTCATCCTGAAAAAAATATTCAGTGTTTATTAGACTAGCAGGTAAACGAGACTTCTGTGCTTTAGTTAGAGAAGAGATGTGATGTCATTACATAAATTGCAATCTGAAGTTACTTATGGACAAGGTCTTTTTTATTATCATTGTTGCTCCTGATTTACAGACTCTGTAAAAGCATACTAACATATTTATCACCCAGAGGAAAGTGCCCCTGCTGATTAGAAAACTGCAGAAATATTGTATTAAAAAATCATTCCCCTGAAATATCTGAAATTGTATTTAAAATTTGGCTTTGCTCTGAAAAATCCTATAGAATATTGAATGATGCTAATATGAGTCAACATAAAGCTTATTCAAAAGGGCTCAAGAAGCTACAGCTAATTGTAATTACAAAACATGATATAACTAGGTTACCATCATTATAAGAACAGAACAATCTCAACGATAAATAGCCCAGATGTATTGCTCCACTGTGCAAGGTCATCCAATATAATCTAATATCTCCCAGTCAATGTATCTCTTATATGCAGTGGTAAGGCAGGTGCTTCTTCTACAAAAAATAGCTTGGTAGAGAAAAGAAATGTGAAAAATGCTGTTATGAACATAACCATTTTGTAAAAGCAAGCAGGTTTGTTTAATTTTAAAATTAAAAGAATGTATAATATTTTAGTGCAAGCTATATACTTAATTAAATTTTAAAAAATTGAGGGTCAGACAAGTATTCCATCTAAAGACATGTCATGTCACATAAAATGAAATTAATCAGAAAACCTTAGAATTACTAAAACCTTGATAATTTAGCATATTAATTATTAATTGCACATGATTATCTAGTTTATGAATACATACCATCCTGAGTGTACCCAATCTAGTCTGAATACAGGTTCTAAATATTTCAACCTATATATGGGATCCTTTACTAGCTTAAAACCACTTTCTTAACTATTAAAAATTTTATCTACTGCAAAATATTAAACATATTTTAAGGTAGAAAAATGCAAATGTCTTAAGATTTTAATTCCAGAATCAAGGTTCAGTGCAGTTCAGCAAGATATGTGAATTTATTGAAATTACTGACAATTTAAACATACTGTCCTTGCTTCATATTATTTACTCTAGAAATTTCCAAATCTGGCTCTGATTGAAGAACATATGAAAGTCTATCTTGCAAGTTCACTGCAAGAGTGAACATAATAATTTTTTCCACTGATTCAGTTTTTTTTAATGATTCAGTTTTTGATAACAGAGCAAGTGAAGTTCCAATTATTAGTCAAAAGAGCATCTAGCTAATAATAACTACATTGTAGATATTTTAAAAATACCTCTATTATGATAGCTTCCTAACTTAATCTTATTTGTAAGCCTTTCCAACTTGTGGTGATGATTCTATAAAGAACACTAAATTATTCCACAGAAAAATGAAAACCCTTACATGTTTTGCCTTCTTCCTTCTTTCATTAAAGACAGAAAACTGCTTCATTCAATACTTTTAGAATTTCCCTTTTCTCCACCATTCTTCCTATATTTCCAAGACTCAAAATATTTCAGACTAAAAATATTTCTTGACTTCAAAATATTTCTTGACTAAAAATATGTCAATCTTCAGATATGTATTTCTATCCATCAGGAATTAAAATGCTTTTGTTTTGAACCCCGCACTCACTTGTAAATATTTTAGATGAAACATCACATTCAACAAACTCAAATCCCATGCTCATATTCCAAATATTGAGGCAAAGTGCTGGCAACTGCAAGAAAATTGCTGAATGGTAGTTTATTAAGAGAGCTAGGGAAAATATAACCTTAAAGTTAATTTTAAAAGGAATAAAGAATTTGGAAAACTGAACTGCTGATATTTGATGTTATATAATTTGTACATGAATGAGTCCTGATATTAAGTTCTAATAGTCTAAATACTAAGTGCAAATTTCATTCAGTATGTTCAGATCCTCAATTTGCATTTTAAAAATGCACTCAGAATAACTTGAGTGTTTATTAGTGGTATTATCTAAATTCCTTCGAGTAACTCACGGTTATTCTTACAAATCTATGCAATTCAGTATGCTTTATTAACCTGGAATTCTAATTCTCTTAAAAGTAGTTTGTTTAGGATGTAATGTTCTTAGCATGACTATTATTCAAAAATAGGCAAAAAGAAATAACCCAAGTATGTAGATATCTGTTTACATTAATCGTTAAATGTATAAATAAAAATTTATAAATAAATAGAAAATGAAAAGTTTTTGACAATTACTTTGTTTTTAACTTAACATCTTAAAGAATTTTAGTCAATACATGTAATCAACACCACTTTTTTAGGTCTTCATGTATGAACATGCTACAGTTTGTATGACCATGAACACATTACCTGGTTCCAGTTTCTATATTTTAATTATTGCGGCTATGAATATACATCCTATCACATGTATCAAAAATCTCTATAGACTAAGTTTCTAAAGATAGAATTCTTAGACTTTAGTTTGTAGATATTTAAGAGGTTTTTAAATTTTTTTAGTATTTTTTACTGATTACATATATTTTCTTTTTACATTGTTGTGTACCTCGAAGTTCTCCCACTGTCATGTCACCCATGCAACATCATCTTGACCTCTTGAACTGCCCCAATTTTACACTCTCTATCATCCCCTCCCTTGGTATATATTTCAGTACTGATGTCAGTTTGTTAATTTTAACATTTTCTTGTCCATTTGTTATTGTCCCGTGACCCCGGTATCCCACACATAAGTGAAACCATCTTGTGTTTCCCTCTTCCTTTTTGGCTTATTTCCTTCCTTTCCTTGGCATGATTCCTTCTAGTTTCATCCATCTTACCTCAAATGAGACGTTTGTCTTTTTGATTGCTGAATAATATTTCGTCATGTAAATATACCAGCACTTTTTGATTCATGCACCATTTTGGTGCATTCGGGTTGTTTCCATATCCTGGTTATTGTAAATAGTGCTGCAATAGACATAAGCATATAGGTATCCTTTTGGATTAGTGTTTTTGTGTACTTTGAGTAGATTTCCAGGAGTGGAATTACTGATCAAACTGTAGTTTCATTTGTAATAGTTTGAGGAAATTCCACACAAATGAATGGACCAGTTTGTATCCCACCAATATAAAAATGTTCTTTTTTCTCCACATACTCACCAGCACTTGTTGTTGCACATTTGTTTTTGTTTTTGATATGGGTCATTCTTACTGGTGTGAGGTGGTATCTCATTGTGGTTTTGATCTGCATTTCTTAAATTTTTTTTTAAATCCAAACAATGGCCACATCATTCGAAAGAGATACACCAGCTTGGGGGTATAGCTCAGTGGTAAAGCATCTGACTGCAAAGAGATGCACCAATATATAGTGTCACTAACAGTAAATGAGAATATGGTTTATAACACACTGGCTATTTCCTTTTTTTCTCAAATATATGATGTTTCTTATCTGATAGTATCAAAATAGCACCCAGCAATCCCACAACTGAGAATCTACCCAGAGGACATGAAAACATTAATTCAAGCAGACACCTGTACAGGCATGCTTACTGCAGCTCTGTTTACAATAGCCAAGATATGGAAACAAATCAAATGCTCCAAAAGTGATGAATGACTGCAAATAATGTGGTATATGTACACGATGGAATATTTTCTATCAATCAAAGAAGACAAACATATGTCATTTGCAGCAACATGGATGGAACTAGACAGACTCAAATTAGCAGAAATAAGCCAAAAAGAAAAAGAGAAGTACAGGATAGTCTCACTTATATGACAGATATAGGGAAAAACAAACAAATGAATAAGAAAAACTAGAAACAACCAATGGAGCTAAACAATGGAGTGAGGGAGGAGGGGGAAGAAGCTGGGGGAGGTGAAGAGCACAAAAGAGCAGGATGGTTAACAGGTGTTAGGGAAATGGGACAACTCCAGGGTACACAATAATGTAATATATATATTATGAAATTGTATATATATACAAAACTTAAAAAAATTAAATTAAAAAAATCAGCCATTACATAGATAGTTGATATTTTCTATGGACATCTCTTCTATCCTATTCCCCATTATACATACTCAGAAATAATAATCAGTATACTGGATTTGATGTTTATAATTCCTGTGGTATTTGAAACTTTTAAATCACACATGAGTAAATAATATATTGTTTTGCATGGTTCATAAATTTGTAACTATGGTATTGTAATATGTATGCCTATCTGTAACTTTTTTCTTCTCACTAATTAAATAAATAAATTTAAAAAATGGCATCCTATTAATGGCTTAATATATAGGCCCTTAGTCACAAGTAATCTGAAACATCTTTCTATATGTTGAGATGTTTGTACTTCCTTTTCTGTGAGCTATCTAATCATGTTCTTCCCTACATTTTTCCTAAGAGAAAACAGAAGCTAAAGGAAGCAGGGAATTCACCTAAAATCTAATTGATATCTGTTTAGCAGATGTCCCAGCTTGGTGCTGCATATCCAAGAATTGATTGATTTTTTTACAAATTACAGAAAAATATTGTGGAATTTTGTGTCATCCAATTGAATTATCTCCAGTATGAAATATGCTTCTGAGAGAAGGAGCTAATCCCTGGAGAAAAAGGAGAGAGAGAATCAGAGAATGAAGGAAGGAAATGAGGAAACTATGATAGAGAAAGAAGAGGAAATTATAAACAGACAGGAAAATAGGGGTGGGGGAAGAAGAGCTTAGTGGAAAGATGAGGAGAGAAAGAAGAAAAGTACATCTACATCTTAACTAATATTTCTGCCCTACTAAAGAATGTCTTAAATTATGTATGAAATTATTTTAGAGGATTTTTCTGAACTTTGCTTTTCAAGCTATAGATAGAAATATCAGGAATTTTAGTATATATTCAGCAAGTATCTGTTTATGATAATAAATAAGCAGATACATTTTAGAGCTCATAAGGAAATCAGATTCCTTTGTATTCATATATTCAAAAACTTATGGATGGAGCTGAAAGTCTACTCATCTTAAATTGCCCCATGGCCAAGAACAGTATGCTAGAAAAAGTTCATTACATTATTATAATTAGTGTTTACCATGCTTTGAATTAAAGTAAGATTTAATCATTTTTATATAACTTATAAAGCTGATCGCATTTTGTAAAATTCCAGTAATTGAATTCCTCATCTTTTATTTGACGGCTCTTTTTCCTAATTGCTGTTTTTAATGTTTCTGTTTTATAAGCACCATGGCAGAAGCAGCAGCAGCATGAGGTCCATACTTGATCCACCTGTGCTTTGCAAAGTCCAAGACTATTCTAAGAACAATGCGTTCTGAAGGAACAAAAATAACTGGTTATTAGGCTACAACTGCAAAAGAGAAGATAATTAGTAATCACAAAAAAGACAATTTAGTTAATAACCTAAAAAAAATCTTTAATTGGCAGAAAGTTTTAGAAATTTTTAACAAATTAACTTTAGAGAAAACATCTAAAGTTTTAAGTTGTAAATCTTTCTTAAATCAATGCACAGGCGTATACAATTATTTTTTGTGATAAATTAATACTTAAGATTTTGGAAATTATTAAGCAATTTGGAAATCTCGTTGAAACCATTAATAAATCATTATCATATTAAGGGTGCCAAGGGCAGGTTATTTGCCCAGTAAAATATTTCAATTTTCAGATATCATTTTAGCATTTTACATGCAGGCTATTATTTTGATGAACAAAGGATATTTTGATAACATACATCAGTGTGTTAGTTGACTGCTCTGGCTCTTCTTAAAATAGAAAGTTTTTCCGCATTAAGTTAAAATGAATAGGTAAATGTTTTTTATTCCAATCTTCTTCAACAAATGTTGGAGCATTTTGTGCATTGTGGAAAAATTATGTAACACAGCTCTAGTCTATTAACCTGTCAATATGCACCAAATACGTGTTTCTGCAAAATGAGATGATTAGGCAGGGATTTCTATTGGAGCAGGTGTTAGTATTTAGTAGTGTAACAGAAATGTATCATGACAAATTCAAGTGAAAGTGGGAAAGCACACATACATATTTGAAAGACATTTTATAATTATCTGTGTATCAACATCTTCATTCCCTTTACCTATAAAAAGCATTACAGATATTTTATTAAAACCAAGTCTTTTATGAATAAACTCATAAAATCACCTCTTTAACAAATGAATCATTTTTTCCCTAAGAACTGCATATTTAAGCTCTTTCTTTAAAAAATCATTTGAAAAGAGCAATATAGGTATGTCATCAAAAGGAAATACATGACTCAATACTGACATTTGAGAATCATAGACTTACTCCAAACAACTAAGTTAGAAGGTTAATATGCATTTACCAAAAAACAATGGTTTTTAGAATGTTTGTTTTGACTGGTCCACCCTTCCTATAGAAGAACAAGGCATTGGGGTTGAAACTGAAGCCTTCTGTTTATGTTTGTTTTTTTTGTTTTTGTTTTTTTTCCATAAGTCACTAAGTATATATATATATATATATATATATATATATATATATATATATATATATATATATATATATATATTAACCTTAGTACTAAGTACTTATCTGATCTGATCTTAGGAAAATCATTCCACATATTTAGGACCTTATTTCCTTCATCTTTAAACTACAATAATTAAACAAATGATTGTTTCCCAAGATGAATTCCATGCAGGGATCTGAAAACAAATGTTTATGCTATGTTTGATGCTATGCAATACATGGCAACAATTATAGATTCAGAGAAGCCACTCAAGGAAAGAGAACATTGTTCTGTCCTCACACTTAGCATAATTTTTTTCTAGTCAGCAATCATCCTAAAAAATACTTTGATTAAAGAAATGGGCAAGAGTCTCATTAATGTTTAACATCTATAAACATTCCTAACTTAAAAGTTTTTAATGTTCTGTTTTAAAGTACTGGCAAAAGCAGCAGCAATATGTAATATACTCCTATATGTTGAAATTTTTAAATAATAATTTAACAAAAAAATAATTATTTTTGATTGTTGAGTAGAATTCCTTGTGTGTATAATATATACTACTTCTTGATCCACTCATCTGTTTTGGGGCATTTAGGTTGATTCCATAGATTAGATAGTATTGCAATACAAATGGAAGTGCAAGTTTCCTTTTGAGTTAATGTTTTTGAATTTTTACAACTGATGTCTACAAGTGAAATTACGAGGTTAAAAGGGAGATAAATCCATATTTAATATTTTGAGACCTCCATTAGGGCTAAGCCAGTCTGCATCCACACCAGCTGTGTAGGAGGATTCTCTTTACTCCACACTCTGGCCAGCACTTGTTACTAGCTTTTTTGATATAGGCCATTCTTATAAGTGTGAGATAGTATCTCATTGTGGTCTTTATTTGCATTTCTCCAGAATTATGTAATGGTGAACATTTTTTCACATGCCTCCAGCCATTTTAACCTCTTCTTTGAAGAGGTGTCTGCTTGGCTCTTGTGCCCACTTTATGATTGAACTAATTGCTTTTGCTTTTGTATAGTTTTGAGTTCTTTGTGTACATATATATAGTTTTTGTATGCAAATAATTTCTCCCATTCAGTAGAATATGTTTTCATTTTAGTTATGATTTCTTTAACTTTTTCCTTTGTTGTAGTCACAGCTATTTATGTTCTCTTCTGTTTCCTTGCAGTTGGAAGATTCCTAAAGGCATCAATAAAGTTTATGTCATGAAATGTTTTGCCTATGGTTTCAGCTATGTATTTTATGGTTTCATGTCTTATATCCAAATCTTTTGTCCATTTTGAATTGACTTTTGTGAATATTGTGAGAATGGTTTAGTTGCATTCCCTTTGCATGCAACTATGCATTTTTTTCCAGCACCATTTACTGAAGAGTCTATCCTGTTTCAGTGTATGTTTTTTATTCTTTTGTCACATAAAGAGTTAGGAATGGGGTGGAGGTAAGAGCAAATAGAGAAGGAAACACAATGATCTGTGGTGGAATATGGGTTAGTTGGTGATAGGTATACAATAGTGATGATATCTGATGAGGGTACCCCAATATTATCTCAGTTAATTTTTAAAAATTAATTAAAAATATCAAAGAAAATAGAAACCACATATATAAAATTAAAATAATTTACATCAAAATCAATTCTAATCATGCATTCCCTGTTTTGAAAATTCAAATTTGCAGGTTATTTACATAATGTGTTCAGTAACTTAGTAGATGACCTCACCCTAAACATGTATCTACTTAAGTTTACTTAAAATAGAAACATAAGTCTAATTAAATTTAGCAATTTTTAATAATTAACCATACGCCAATGTGCTATTTTTCATAGTAATGAATTGAAGATATTTTTCATGCTGTTCCACAGTCAACATTAAATTTTATAGTAAGATTTTTCCTAAACAGAAAATTTTCATTAAATATTAAATTTTTAAATCCTTATATACATGCCCATCTATAGTTTGCCTTTTGTGCATCTGTTGTTGGTACATGAATCAAAAATCCCCATTAGACATTTATATCACTGATTCTTAATTATAGAACATAGATTCCACTGAGAAGAGATCTCTGGGTGTTAAAAGTTAATCAAATAAACTCAGAAAGACCCTCGGACTGCCATTTAACACTTAGTCAAGCGTTAACCATAAATTAAGCATTCCGTTTCGGCAGCCTTCGAGTGGTTTGGAGGTAGAGTATTGCTGTTTGTAGTTTCGACATGGCACCCAGCAGACTAACCCACTGATAGAAAATGAAAGCTTAAATGTTGACGCATAAATGTATTATTTAATGTAAACTAAAGTTGGTTTTTCAGACACCTGCTGATTTTAAGTGTTCCTATATTTTCATTTAACATCATTCAAGCAACCTTTCTTCCTAATCTACCCAAAATCAAAACTATCCTATTCAATTTTCCTGCTCTAAAACGCACAACCATCATGTACTTCAACAATCCCAATCCTGGTAGGTTCAGCATGGGTTCCAAGCAGTTAAAGTATGTTGGAGACCTCAGAGGGTCTTACAGGCTTTAATGCTTTCTCAAAGAATCAGATATACAGGCACACCAGGCAGGGAGGCCGAGTCAATTATACAGCACCAGGCAGCGAGTCAGAGGGGCAGGGAGTCAGTCAAGTTCCCTAGACAACCAAAAATCCCTAACATTTTCTTGGGAATCTATTATTCTCTCTTCTCTTGACATCCTTTCTCATTTTTGGCATTCTCTCTGTGCTTTCCTTCACTTTCCTCAGAGTGAAACCCCCCTTTGATCCCTTCCTCCCTAGGTCCAGGTGTGTCCACATGCACACATAGCCATTGGGCCCAATATGTACAATCATGAGGAGAGTGCAATACCAAAGGTGTTAATCATAGACGCTAGCGGTAGAAAAAGCCTGATCAACTCATTTACCCCACACCAGGTTTAGTGATAATGAGCAGAGGGGTTTCATTATGATATACTAAGAATTCAAGCCTTAATCCAGATGTATCATGGCAGGTCATTGCCTCCCTTTTAGTATCACTCAGGAGACAACTAATTTTCTCAAGCCCTGACACCATTTAACATTTATGGTTGTTCAAGCATCCTTCTTTTTAGGATAGCTAAACATTCAATAAATTCCCTACTTGTTGGTGAGTGAATCTTTTTTCCTAAAATTGTATAAGAAATGTATGTGTATTCTTTTTTTGCTATTAGTAATATGAGGTAACAGAATACGAAGACTGGAATAAGGTCATGAGTGTTGGAAGACAGGCTTGGAAGATGCCTCTTCTCTACATGTACACAAATGTAATGATCCTTACCACTTGCTTCTATGTCTGTGTCACCCTCTTCTCTTGAGTGTGATGTTCTTCTACATCATATAGTATTTCAAAGTGCATTTCTAAAACTGGGTTTCAAAAGATTGTGACTTGTTTTACTAGCAGACTAATGTGGCTTTTGATAAACCATGCAGAAATGTGTGAGAGTCCCACAACTTGATTGCAAACTTTCAAGAAACTTTGAAGATCCAAATAAGTCAAGCTTATACCCTGGACCCATTCAAACTGAAAAAATAATTACATCATTTGAGTTTTTTCACTGTCAGTTCTTTGTACATCTCTTTCTGCATTTCCTAACATCCTGAACTTCCCCTCATATCCTGAAATTTTCTCCATTATATTAAGTTGTGTATGCATATTAAATTGTCAAAACATTAAGACTTTGTCTTCTGATTTCTTCCTTTCATACTTTATGTCTCTCTACCTAGGATCTTAGACCTTTATATAAACTAACGTTTTCATTCTAAGTGCTATACAGAGATCTCTAACTCAAAATCAGTATGTGCAGAATGAAATGCATCATTGTCTCCTGGGAATCTCTTTTCTTTAAGAACCATAACTGAACAATATCAGCCATCAAATGCTTTGCAATTCTGTCTCTTAGATCCAAATGGTCCAGCATTCCCATAGCTTCTTTTTCAGCTGTGACCCGCATTGCTTATTATCTGAATTATTTCAGTACTTAATAACCAAATTTCTTATATCCATAAGCATGTCATTCTACAGAAGTATTTTAAAAGGTAATCTAAAAGATAAATCTTATCTCTTTCTAAAATCCTTCACTTTCTATAAGCAGGTATGGGTCAAAGAATAGTTCTCTTAAAATGTCTTTCTTGTCTAGTCTCTAGTTATGTCTCTTTCAACCTCTACTCCTCTATTCCTTTGACCATGCCCTTTATATCATCAAACTATTTATGTTTGCCTAAATGCAGTTTGATAATGTTGGACCAAGAATTCTCAACAGCTTTTAATTCCACTACCTTCATCCTCAATTACTGAAAAAAATATTCTTGACAACACAACTCTGCTTCTATTAAGTTTAGTTCCACTAAGTACATATGCATGAATACATTTCTATAAACAAGGCATGGGACTGGATTCTGGAGGAACCAGTAATATAATGGACTGTGAAGAATTTTAAAACATCATGGTAATACCATGTCCAGAATTTTCTATTATTTAAATTTTTATTTTTCCCTTCTCCCATGTTCAGAAATTTAGGGAAAAAATACTAACCCAAATAGGAGATTCAAGGAAGATCTTCTAGAAGGGATTTGTCCCTTATTAGGGAAATGATAGTCAAAAGAAAAACGACCTATCATTTCACATTGTTTTGGTCATTTTCTAGATGTTCAATTAATGCTTTTATTTAAAGTCAGTTTTATTGGTGTATGATTTATATTCTAACAATGACATTTACATACAATAAAATGCATGTAATTTAACTGTTCTATTCACTGAGTTTAATAGTTGCTTCTTTATTAAATTAATGTTGTAATCTTTACTTAGGTGTGATTGCATAGATAATATTCTTTGCACCAAAGATTAAGCACTCACATTGCTGTTTATATATTCTAGAGGTCAATAAATAGATTTTTAATAATTGAACAGGTTCACATAAAATGTGTTCTTGTTATCACTTTCTTGTTCACAAAGGAAAAGAAATAATAAAATCCCTATCTCAAGTAAAAATTGCAGGCACTGTTAACAGATTTCTGGATATGTTAAATATTTCAAAATATTTTTCCTATGTCCCAGAATCATGATTGGTCAAAAATATTTTACATTAAAATTGAATTCATTTGCATGCATAATTTTATGTAGCAATTTGTTCATAAGTTACTTAGAAGTCACAATCAAAATATCACTTACCTTCTGCTACCACAACTTTGGAAATTATCACAAGTAGATAATTACCTGTGCCAAAATATCACCTACAAAAATTTGGACTGGTTTTTGTTTATCAGTATGCCAATTAATTACCTCAGAAGGACTGGCTGGCCCTGAATCAGGTAAAGCTCCATTGATATGCAATACCACTTATTTCAGAGAGAAGACAGGAAAAATATCATGATAAGACATGTAAATAAAAGAAAGTGGGAGAAGAAAAGCTACTTCTTTAAAGTTTCGTTGTCTCACAAATTTCTAGTTTAGTCCCACCTGAATAATCAGAATTGGCACAGGGACTCATCTTGCAGATGGATCAGGCTAACATCATCTGAAAGGAAAGCAGAAACCGTAGCTGCCATGCAGGTGTTTGGTACTGGGTTTGCCCTCAAACAGAAGGTAGTCTTGGGTGATGGTAGTGGAAGGAAAGAAATGAACTAGTGACATAAATCATAATTTTTCAAAGTGATATGTGTGTCAATTTTCTGTTCAAGATAAACGAACACTGTGAAACATTACACTCTGGGGTTGATCATCTTTGATTTGCAATCCATTTTTGTTATAATGGAATTTTTGAGAAAGATGATATAGCACTTTGCTTTTATCCAGAGTGTATCTGGAGAGAAAACTACAAAAGTGGTTCATTTTATCTATTTTTCTGCTATTTCATCAAGGTCTTTCTTTCTAAGAGAGCAGAGTTTACTTGCACTATTACTGTTTATGGCTTAATAAATTTTTCTATCAATTTCCACATCTAAATGCTCCCATGATATTTTCAAAGTCATTTCATTTTACTAAAGTCATTAGAAATCAAAAATAATTCAACTAACTCAAGTCTTTAAATCTAAGTTAAGTTATGATGAAAAATAAAGGATATTTGAATGAGTATAATTCAGTAGAAAACTACCAGTTAATATCATATAGAAGTCAATACAAGTATACTACGGATCTTAAAATTATTTGAATAATAAACAATAATAAGTAATTTGTTATTAGCAGCCAATTATTCCCAAAATGTAACTTTTCAAAAATATTATGATTCAAATTATGGATATAAGTGAGGTCAGACCCTCAGTAATTTCAAAGTATTTGTTGTTATTACATAATCACTGCTAAATAAATGTCAAGGAAAGACTGTAATTGAACTGGTAGAACTAGCATTGTTAAAATGGACATCTTACCTTAAGTAATACACAAACTTGCAATCTCAATTGAAGTTATAATTGTTTTAAGGAAATAGAGAAGATATTACTGGTATGTATATATAACAAAGCACCCCAAATAGTCAAAGCAATTCTGAAAGTGGGAGGAAAAAAAAGGAAGACGGTATATTAAACTCCTTTACTTCAAATTGTGCTATACATCGATGGGAAGCTATATGACATATTTTTGGATTCCAAACAAACACCTAGAACAATGGAACAGGATTTGAGAGTATAGAGATAAACCTACCCTTACACTAACAGTAAATATACAACAAAGAACCGAATAATATGCAAAGAAAAAAGGAAAGTCCATTCAACAAATGGTGCTGGGAAACTTTTCAGCCACATCTGAGAGAGTGAAACTAGATCACTCTCTCACATCATATATAAAAAATAATTGAAATGGACAGAAAGCTGAGATGTAAGGCTTGAAACCATAAAATGCATAGAAGAAAGCACAGACAAAAGACTCCATGACATTCCCTTCAGGGATGTCTTTGGGGACTCAAGTACAATAGCAAGGAAAATAAAAAAAAAAGAGAGAGAAGAAAGAAAAAGAAACACATACAATGGAAACAGAATGGGAAAAAATAATTGCATAATATACAACAGTTATTATCCACAGAGAACTCGATCAACTCAACAAGAAAATATATAAATAAAATAATAAATAGATGAGCAAAGTAGACAATTTTCTAAAGATATACAGATAGCTAACAGACACATGATAAAATGCGAATTATAAATTATTATAAGTGAAATTCAAGTCAAATCCATAATAAGATAGACCCCACACATGTGAAAATAACCCATATCAAAAATAACAGAAACAAGTGTTGGCAAGGGTATGGGGAAAAATGAACCCTTGTACATTACTGATGTAAATATAGAGTTGTATAGTCTTTAATATATATTCTCTATTTTAATATATATTCTCTATGGGAAACAATATAAAGTTTTTTCAAAATATTAAAAACAGACCTAACATAATCCAGCAATCTTTTCTTACGTATCAACCCAAAGGATACAAAAGTGCTAATTGCAAGGAATATGTACATTCCGTACTCAATGCAGACCTATTTATAATGGTCAAGTTGTGGAAACAACTTATGTACCCAGTGGTAGATGAGTGGAGAGTTATATTGACAAGATATTATAGGGGAAAAAAATCTTATTGAGGAATTTACGGCTTACAAGAGGGATCGGTAAGGAGAAAAGAAAGAATATAATAAAGAAGAGGATGGGGCATCAGTAAAGGAGGTTTGATGGTGGGAGGTTAAGTGAAATGCACACATGTGCAGGAGTAAAAATGTAACCCCAAAGTTATATAAACATGCAAAAAACTTACAAGCTTAATTTAAAAATAAGCGACATAAAATGAGTCAGCAGCATAGGCACAATTATCAGGCAACTGAGAATTGAGAATCCTAAAATGGACACTCAGGAATAATTATAGATAGATAGATTAGATAGATAGGTTAGCTAGACCGACAGATAGAGAGAGAGATGATAGATAGATAGATAGATAGATAGATAGATAGATAGATAGATAGATAGATAGATAGATAGATAGATAGATAGATAGATAGATAGATAGATAGATAGATAGATAGATAGATAGATAGATAGATAGATAGATAGATAGATAGATAGATAGATAGATAGATAGATAGATAGATAGATGATAGAATAGATATATTGAGATAGATTTCTATTTATAGATACATAGATAAATATATAGATATAGAATTATCTATATCAATCTCCAAGAACACAGGTTTATTATTACAAAGAAAAAAAAGGAAAGGAGATGAAAGGAAAGGATACTTGCACAGCAAACACATGTGTGCAGAAAGCTTCCAGGATTAATTCTTTTACCTCAAAAGAACAAGAATCAAAGTTACGTCTCCTGCTAAAACGAGATGGTCTCTTCAGAGTCCAAAGATAAACAATAGTGAGAATGAGAGAAAATGGAAGTTTTAATATCAGGCACACAGAAAGCAAATTCCCTTAGTTTTATCTGTCAGAGCAATGAGGAAAATCAATTCAAGTATAGATTCAAGTACAAAGCAAGCACTAGGATGAAGGCATTAGTAAGAAATATTTTAAAAGCTCAGTCCTCAGTTACTTCTGGGAGTTATGTATTAACCTGAATCACCTGTGTAAGTTAGAGTGCAACAGAGATAGAACTTAAGCCTCAACTTGAAACAGAAGCTGGAACTGACAGGCTGCAGTAAAAATCACTGACTCTGTTAACCAAGGAAGAAAGGTAGCAGAGGTGCAGGAAAATACCCTGTCCAAGGTGACACAAACTTCTCATTCCAGCCTTCAGTTTTCTGTCCCCGGAATCATACCACCTTACTTGAATAATGCTTTCCCAGTAATGACTTCTTTCTTGTTTTAGAAATGTTGAAAGTCAGATCTCAATGAGAATTTCTTCATGACTAAGGACAACCACCCTCCTCTGTCATAAACAGAAATGTGCATTTAGGTGAATTGGGACCGAGAATTTATTTGATGGCAGTTTTAAGCACTAGTTCTTGAAAGTGTTACTGTCTTCTGATGTAGTCTGAGGAAGATATATTGAAGCTATAAGCCCTGACTTGGGTGATTAGCAGCCATTCCAGGCTGTTTTGGAACATTCATTGGGGATCTTAATTTCACACAAAACAATCTGCAAAGAAAATCACTCTTAAGGATGATCTATTACTAAATTCCACATCACCTGACCAAAAAAAATAAAAAAATAAACCTCATGCTGACATTCTCATTCAATGAATTTTTACAACTTGCATGATTGTTTAAAACACATCTTAAAATATTTTAAAACATCAAAAAGCTTTGAATGACATGGACTCTATAAAAAAACACGACTTGGAAAATACAAAGTTTTATTTGGAATTTTCACTTAGCACCAAAACAAAGTTAGTATAACTTAATATCAAATTAACAAATCTCAGTCATACATTGGTTTTTCATAGTCTAAGTGTACAAGCAATTAGTGCTATGGAAATAATAGGCATAGCCTATAAAAAGGGGGATGGAAATATAGTGTGACAAAAATAATTTTGGCTTTTTAATTTTAAAATATTTTATTTAAAAATGAATGTTAATATTCTTATTTTTAGAATTGTACTATTGTAATATAAATGTGCCCTCCAAAAATGAAGCCATTTAGCCCATCTCTCTTCCATCATTTCCTTTTTCTCTATATTTACTGAAAGGATTCACAATATTTATTTATAAAGCAATCTTAGCTAGACGTTAAGAAGTCAGGTCTCCTGAATTCAAAATTTCACCAGTTAGCAATTTAGGAACTTCACAAAAATCATTTCATAATTCAAAATTTACATTTGTTGTGAAAACTAAATACTATCAGTGATTTTGTTTTTTAGTAAGTATTCAATAAATATCAATCACTATCATGAGATATTGTGGGATAGAGACAATGGGAATTGTTTGTACTTATCTTTTAAGAGGTTACCTTCTAAAAGAGATTATATATTAAGATACAAACACGAGCTCTCTAGATGAGTTTGGGCCAGTGCTGGTGAGGCCTGAAAGTCAGCAGATGATACCAAGGGAGTGTACTCCACACTTCAGCAGCAGCCATAGGACTGAGAAGTTTTCCAAAGACACCTGAAAAAGCAGTTTTCCAAATGGATAGGAAGGGGATAATTTCAGAACTTGTGGCACTGGCAAAGTCCAAAAAGATAAGGGAAGTCACAACATCAGAGTGAGAATACACCGTTACATCAATACAAAAAAGAAGACTGACAATGCCAGTTCCACTGACACCCAAAGAAGCCCCAAAGAAAACAAATTCAAGGAAACCTAAAGAGGAGATAACTACCAAGACAGAAGAAGGCAGATACTACAACAGAAGTCACAGCTGCCCACTACCCTCCCTAATTGCAAAGGAACTGGGTCTTTCAAACACCCAACAGAAGCCAGGAAGTCAATCAACACAGCAACATAGTCGCAAAGGTAGAATTAAGCAAAACCTGGTAAAGGGTCCTATTTATTATGCCAACCAATACAAGAGTTATAGTTTCCCAATATGTAGAACAAGCCTGAAAGCAAAGCACAGGAAAAAGAGAAAATGCTAATACTCAAGCAAGCCCTACAGGAAAAAGTACATCACCAAAGGAAGGAAAACCTCCAGAATTCAACAAGGATGACATAGAAGTCCTCTATCTGACAGTGGAAGAATTCAAATTCAGTAGGACAAAAACATTAAACGAACTGAGAGAAGAAACCAAACTCAGCATGACAGAAACATTCAATGAACTAAGGGAAGTAGAAAAATATAAAAAAGAAAGCTGCGATAAGAGTAACATAATTTATGAACAGAAGAATGAGATTGAAATCCTTAAAAAAGAAATTGAAAGAGATACATGATATAAGAGGAGCAACAGAGGAACTCAAAAATGCAGGAAAAAATCATAAAATACAGATTAGAGATATAATCAGTATACATGAGGATGCTGAAATAGAACAAAGAAAAAGAGAGAGAAATGCAAAGGAAGAAAACAAGAAAAACTCAGAGACATCAAATTCTTTAAAGGAAATAAACATAAAAATAATAAATAGGGGAAGAGACATATTGATTAAAAGGATATTTAAGGGAAAAAAGAATTTCCCAAATGTGAAGAAAGAAATGAAAATAGACATACAAGAAGCCAGGAGGACACCAAACTGCCTCAATGAAAGGAAAACAACAGGAAGACATATCATCGTAATACTTCCAAGAGTCCAAGAAAAGAAAAGAATAATGAAACTGACTAGAGGAAAGAAACAGTTAACTTACAAAGGAAAACTTATTAGGCTGACCTCAGAGCTCAGAAGAGACATTCTGAACAATGAGAAATTAGAGTCACACTTTAAAAAAACTCTTAAGACAAAACATGCCAGTCAAGAATATGCTACCCTGCAAAGATCTCCTTCCTTTATGACAGAAAAATTAGAATGTTCTCTGACAAACAAAGTCTACAGAAATTCGCTACTACTAAACCCCTACTCCAAGAAATCTTAAAAGAAGCCCTGAGGTCAAAACCAACAAAAGAATAAACAGCAAGTTCAAAAGAAGGAAGCAAATCAGAACCTCAAAATGACCACCAAAAAATCAACTTTAGAATCTCAAATATCAATAATCACTTTAAATGTTAATGGTATAAATTCATCAATCAAAAGACACAGCAGCAGACTGGATCAAAAACCAAAACCCAATATTCTTCTGCCTCCAGGAAATAGACCTCAACTCAATAGATAAGCACAGACTCAGAGTAAAGAGAAAACAATCCTTCAATCAAATGGTACCAAAAAGAAAACCGGGGTAGCCATTCTTATAACAAAGAAGATTTCAAACTAAAAAATAAATGACAATGGACAAAGAGGTCACCATCTAATGATAAAGGGATCAATTCACCAGAAATATATTATAATTAATGTCTCACTAAATGAGGGAGCACTAAATGAGGAAGCACTAAAATTCATAAGACAACTACTTAGCAGAACTGAAATCAAATATTCAGGAAAACACATATATGGTTGGAGACTTCAATATCCCACTTTCACCAAGGACAGATAAACAAAACAGAAACTATACGAAGGCATAAAAGTTTGAAAGGAAGACCTAGACCAAATGGACCTAATAGATTCTATAGGATACTGCACCCCCAAGGAAAAGAATACACATTCTTTTCAAACACACATGATCTTTCTCCAAAATCGATCATATATTAGGCCATAAGTCAAACATGAACAGATACACAAAGATTAAAATATTATCAACTTATTTATCTGATCACAAAGGCATCAAACTAGAAATCAACAATGAAAAGAAAATAAGGAGAGGGTACACTACATGGAGACTAAACAACAGGCTACCTGAAGACAACAGGGTAAAGGAGGAAATCAAAGAAGAAATTAAAGCATACAATGAAACAAATGATAATGTATGGAACTCAGCAAAATCAATATTAAGAGGAAAGTTCATAGCAATACAGGCTCATATCAAAAAGCTAGAAAATTTCCAAAAGAACAACCTGTCCACTCAACTCAAGGAACTAGAAAAAAGAACAAAACAAAATCCAAAACCCAGCAGAAGACAAAAAATAATAAAAATTAAAGCAGAAATAAATGAAATAGAAACCAAAAAGACAACTGAGAAAATAAACAAAATCAAAAGCTGGTTCTTAAAAAAATAAATAAATAAATTTGATAAATCCCTATCAAGGCTCACAAAAAGAGAAAGTGCAAATAAACAGGATCATAATGAAAAGGGGGAAATTACAGCTGATACAGCAGAAATCTAAAAGATAATCAGAGACTGCTATGAACATTTATACGCAAACAGATAAAACAACCTGGATGAGATGGACAAATTCTTAGAATGTTCTTAGATCATTCTAAGAAAAAATAGAGGACCTAAACAAACCTATCATAAGCAGCGAAATTGAAGCAGTCATCAGAACTCTCTCCAAAAACAAGAGCCCAATCCCAGATGGTTTCATAAATGATCTACCAAACATTCAAAGATGAATAACCACTGTATTGCTAAAACTCTTTCAAAAACTTGAAAAAGAAGGAAAACTACCAATACATTCTATGAAGCAAACATTACACTAATACCAAAACCAAACAAAGATGGCACAAAGAAAGAAAACCAAAGGCCAATCTTTTTGATGAATACAGATGCAAAAATCCTAAACAAAATCCTGGCAAATAGAATCCAATGCTGCCTAAAACAGATTATCCACCATGACCAAGTGAGATTCATCCCAGGTGCATAGGGATGGTTCAACATCTGAAAATGAATCAACATAAGACATCACATCAACAAGGAGAAAATCAAAAACATCATCATATGATCTTATGATGATAGATGCAGAAAAAGCTTGATAAAGTTCAGCACCCTTTCGTGATGAAAGCACTTGAAAAAAATCAAAATAAAAGGAACATATCTCAACATAATAAAAGCCATTTACAACAAACCCACAACAAGCATCATCCTTGATGGGGAAAAGCTGAAATCATTGCAGTTAAGATCTGGAACCAGGCAAGGATGCCTACTCATCACTTCTGTTCAACATAGTACTACAAGTGTTAGCTAGGGCAATAAGGCAAGAGAAAGACATAAAAGGAATACAAATAGGGAAAGAAGAAATGAAGCTATCATTATATGCAGATGATATGATACTTTATATAAAGAACCCCCTCCAAAAAAAATCCACAGAAAAGCTAATGGAAACAATAAATCAGTTCAGTAAAGTAGCTGGATACAAAATCAGCACACAAAAATCAGTGGCCTTATATGTAAAAAAATCAGTCAGAAGAAGCAAAAAATCAGTCAAAAAACCACTCCATTTTCCATGGCACCAAAGAAAATAAAATACCTGGTAATAAACCTAACAAAAGAAGTGAAAGATCTATACAAAGAAAACTATAAAACATGTATAAAAGAAACAGAAGCCATTTAAAAATGGAAAGATATCCCCTGCTCATGGATTGGAAGAATTAACTTTATCAAAATGGCCATACTACCAAAAGCAATCCACAGACTCAATGCAATTCCAATAAAAATTCCAATGACATTCATTAAAGAGATAGAACAAAATTACTGAAGTTTACATGGAACAACAAAAGACCACAAATATCTAAAACCCTCTTGACAAAAAGAAGAGATAATGGAGGTATAACAATCCCAGACTTCAAATTGTAATACAGAGCCATAATAATTAAAACAGCATGGTACTGGAACAAAAACAATCAGTCCAATGGATCAGAACTGAATGCCCAGAAATAAAGTCACACATGTATGGTCAACTAATTTTTGGCAGAATGGAGAAAACATACATTGGAACAAGGATAGCCTCTTCAATAAATGGTGCTGGGTGAATTGGGCCACTTTATGCAAAAAAAAAACAAAAAAAAAACCAGGAAACAATTACCTCACAACATGTACAAAAACCAACTCAAAATGGATAAAAGACTTGGATGTAAGACCTGAAATCATAAAGTACATAGAGGAAAACCTGGGCAAAATGAATTACACTTCAGAAATTCATTTCAGGACACATCTACAGCTAGCAAAAAAATGAAGGAAAACATAAGCAACTGGGTCTACATCAAGCTAAAAACTTCTGTACAGCAAAAGAGATAACAACCAATACAAAAAGAAACCCAACCGAGTGGGAGAAAATTTTGCCTTCCATACAAGTCGGTAAAGGTTTGATAACAAAGATTCACAAAAAGCTTTCAAAACTTCAGAAAAACAAGACAAAAAACCCATTCAAAAAATGGGAAAAACTAAAAAAAAACATTTCTCCAACAAGGAAATATGAATTACCAATAGGCATATGCAAAAAATGCTCAACATCACTAATAATCAGGGACGTGCAAATCAAAACCACACTTAGATACCATCTTACACCAGTAAGAATGGCCTATAAAAAAAAAAAAAAAAAAAAAAAAAAAAAAAAAAAAAAACAAAAAAACGGCAACAAGTGCTGGCATGGATGCAGAGGGAAAGAAACACTCTTACATTGCTGGTGGGAGTGCAAGCTGGTCCAACCACCCACTATGGAAGGCTATGAAAATTACTGAAAAATGGGAGCTACCATTTGACCCAGTAAGCCCACTACTGGGGATCTATCCAAAGGACACCAAAGCACTAATTCATAAGGGCACTTGTACTCATGTATGCTTATTGCAGCACTATTTACAATTACCAGGATATGGAAACAACCCAAAAGCCCAAAAACTGATGAATGGTTGAAAGGATGCTGTATATTGACACAATGGAATATTATTCAGCAATATAAGAAGACAAACTTATGTCATTCGCAGCAACATGGATGGAGCTAGAAAATCATGTTAGCAGAAATAAACCAGAAAGAAAAAAAAAGAGAAATACAGGATGGTCTCACTTATATGAGGGTTATAGGGAAAACAAACAAATGAACAAGAAAAATTTAAAAGGGCCAACAGAACTGAAGCATAGATCAGGAGAGAGGGAGGAGAGTAAAATCGGGGAGGAAGAGAGGGAGGGCACAAGAGATTAAGCTGTTTCATGGGTGATATGGTGGTGGGAGAATCCTGGGGGTAGACAATGATGTGAAAAATATATGTATATATAAATGTGTATATGTATATATATACATGTGCAATCAAATTAAAAAATAAAAATTATTAAATAGAAAAATACACACACAAACTTCAAATTAAATAAATAAAAGAGAACAAAGAATGCTGTCCTGGAAGTATATGGTTAATCTTACAATCTTATTACAATGGACTCTTTTCATTCTTTTAAAGACATTTGGTTCTTATGTTTGGATTTTCTGATGACACTAAAGTTTAACACCTAACATCATTCCATGGAATTTCATCAGTACACATAAAAAGATAGGAATTCTGAAGCCAGAGGGGAAGAATGATGGAGAATGGAAGCAGGTGGGCAAATATTCCTCCCTTCTTCCCCTTAAGCATGTGCATATAGCACCTTTGCAATTCTTTTGGAACATGTTCTCCCAGTCTGAACAGTCAGCTTGTCAGGAAGTTATTATATTCTTGGTAATATACATATTTATATTTATTCTTTGTCCTTCTTACTTCATTTCCATTTTCTCTCTTACCTGTAATACACCTAGGATTTTACTGACCAAAGAGTCAACGTCAAACTTTGACTCAGGCTCTACTTACTAGGAAATCTAAGACAGTGGAGAACAAAGTGGCTCTAGAAGAGATATTTCATATTTGTATAGTCTTGTGGCTGGAAGTTTAATGTAAATGGCGATAAGCCTTGACATTATCCTGTGGCTGAAAGAGATATGCCTATGTGAATACGCAATGACTGCTGTATTCAGATTGAGATTGGACAGGGATGGCAAATATTGCTAGTGATCCTGCACTAAAAACCTCAGATTCTCAGTGTGCTCTATTGTTTTCAAGCAACAATATCTACATCTGTGAGTCTAAGTTATTTTTTTCCTTAAAGAGATGGCAAGTTTCAATACCCATGCATACAATAGACTGGAATTATAAAGGGGATATACCCCTTCCCCTACCCAGTGGACTCCAACTACAAATCTTGATAACTGGTATTATTATCTCAATTCTTTAGTCCCTTGACCTCGGTTGGACTAATATGGGGGACATAATATGGGGGGCTGTTTCCCAGAGGTTGCCATGGGATTAAGTTCAAAACTCCTACTGTGGTAACTGGTTTAATAACACAACTTTTATTTTATGTCTCCTTTCCTACTGGTGTAACAATGTACTTTATAAATAGGATCTTCACACTCAATCTTGGTCTCAATGTCTACTTAGAGAATCAAAACTAAGGTAATCTGTTGAGGAAATAATAATGCTACGAAATGTGTTATGGGCTTGAAACCAAGAAAACCCTGGAGTAAAAGTGTATGAACCTTTAGTGGGTACTCACCTGAGCATATGTCTCAAAAATGGATACATGGACTCAAAAATGAATACATGGAAACAACAGAATTTTTATACAGAGAGTGAAAAAAAGGGAGACCCTAAATGAGAAAGAGAAGAAACAAGTCTAGATGAACTTGTGTGAACTATAACATGTCTCCTTCCATGTCCCCCAAGTTCCTGATATAAGTTCAAGACTGAGAATAATGCATAGCTTCTTTTTCCACATGTCTCTCTACTCCACATGCCTCCTCCAGGTCTTCTCCCTCTAGTCTTCTTTTTTTCCCCCAATCTCCTTTTTCCAATCATTTCTAGCTTCTCCTAGCTGCTCAGTTCTCCCCTCCCTTGGGCGGGGCAGGGAACCTGGAACCTCGCCTTTCCATGGATATCATAATGGTACAGCCCCCTGGTCAGTCCACTAGGCTGACAGCTTTTGATGGCATTGAATGAGTTGTGAAAAGAGACTATAAAAACAGTTAGCTGTCAATGAAGGTTCATTGGGAAAGCCTCAGGGCATATATAGTCATTTGTCTTTTTCAGGCTGGGCCTGATAGGGAACATGTCTTGGAAGAAGGATCCCTAATATCTAAACTCTTAATTTTCATAATACTAATATAGACATACCCAGGGTTCTTATGAGTTTCTATGACTTTTCATGGTAGCATAAACCATACATGTGAAATTAATCCAACCCATTTATTGGGTAACTTGAAAGGCTGCCAGTTTCAAATGGGGTCCAGAGCAAGCTTTGTTGTCAGCTGCTTTGTTATTCAAACAATGTGCTCCAGTATATCAACCATGCTAGAGGAATCCACAGTGAATAAAGATGAAATATCCAGCAAGTCCCTATAAGAAAATTGCAGTGCAGACATAGTTTTGGAGGAAGGCCATGCTTTCTCTGGCAGAAAAGCTCGCCATTTTACAAATATTTTCTGGCTTGCAAATGCAACAAATAGAATGTGGAAACCTGAAAACGGGACCCTAAAGACTGTGAAAATAGTCAGCCACCATGTCCTAGATATTAGCAAATTCACTAGATCATGGCAGAATTCTGATATATAACGGGACCAGAATTGAGTCTAGGCAAGTCCAGATAGCATCATTAAATTACATAATCAGATTGCCCTTCTCTCTTTCCTATGACTCCCATGTTTTCATTAAATATTTCTGTAATGGAGAAAAGCTTGATTCATAATTAGGCAGCATATATTTGTACTGGCTGAAAATGGACCACTGTTTGATTAAAACCTCATACATTGGTGGCCCAAAGGCATGGCAAAAGGAAATTCTGTTTTTCTACCATTTGTCAGAGCTGTGAGCAGACCATTTAATCATTCACTTTACATAGAGAAAGAAATGGTTGAAAGTATATTCATTTACTGCTGAGAATTCAACCATCTTACACAGAGACCACTTTTGAGTGTTATAGGGGAACCATTTCTTATAGGGGACCAAGTCAATCACATGTCAAGACAATTATGTAGGATCTTTTCATTTCAATAAAGGGTAATGGTTTGTCTTCATTATAATAAATTAATACTCAGATACAAGTATGCCTTTTTCTGTACAGTGCTTCATCTGTCTTTTAAAGTCTATAAAATACCTCTCATCAGCAACATCACATATCATATTAATAATTCCTAAAACTTAAGAACTAAAGGATATGATATGGTAGTATCTACTACCATAGATACTACCACAGATACTTATCATCTAGAAGATGCCAACATGTTACAATGTTGAAGGAGACTATTAAAAGCTCAGCTAAGGTTTATGAGTAAGTCAGGGTGTCTTCACTAGGATTTGGTTATGTGTTTAATAACCCATATATATTAAGTAGTAAAATACGTAAGTAAAAGAACCAAGAGATGGAAATAAGATTGGCCCTATGTCATTATTACTCCCAGCATCTCACCTACAAAACTGATGTTTATTATCTCAAAAGCTTAGTCACTGCTTGGAGATTTTGATTCCTGGGATACATCTTCTGCTAAGAGTCACAAGGGTTCCACTGAAATAGAAGTTGCAAATTTTGTTGGGTATTTGGAATCCACGCAGAACCCAAAATGGGCCAGCATTTTGTTAATGGGCCAGAAGACAAAGAATGAGATTACTGTACTGGTTGGGATCATCACGCCTGGTTTACTACTACACAATAGACATAAAAGAAACACAACTGAAACCAAAGTGTTTCTAAAACTTTTTGCTGTTTCATTTCCCAGTGATTACAGGAAATAAATTACTATAGCAGTCAGTCAGTCATGGAAAATACAACTGAGACATCTGATGCCTGAGAATGAAAATTTGGGATTTTTCCCACAGGGAAGCAACTTTAGCCACTGAGGTGCTGGCCTCTCAGGTAAGGAAACCTTTGAAGGGCACTTGAATGAGATACTAATATCTATTATATACTCAGGGTCTGAAACAACTATGGAAGTTATAATTTTGTTTACTAAACATTTTAGAAAATTTAAGAAGACAAGTAGTGACCATCTTCTTGAAGGTCAAGGAAGAAGGGAAGCC
This sequence comes from Uropsilus gracilis, assembly GCA_004024945.1. Lineage (NCBI taxonomy): Eukaryota > Metazoa > Chordata > Mammalia > Eulipotyphla > Talpidae > Uropsilus > Uropsilus gracilis. The sequence continues at coordinate 26,679 of PVHY01017775.1, forward strand.
ATTTTAACTCAGATATCCTTAGGGAATAGACAGATCCCAGGAGTAGCCTAATCCCTGCTCAGGAATAGTTTGCACCAGATCCAGTCCCTCGGACACCAGCACATATTCTGACTAAATGTGTAACAGTACAAGCTCCATGGAAAGAGGAGGATCCATGGTCCTTGTCCCACCTAGTAAGGGATGCAGTTGAGAAGTGAGGGGAAAGATAAAACAGACTTGGGAGAAGAAACCTGGGAAACAATAGAAGAAGCAAATGGAGCAGAGAACGTGTGAACAAGTTGCTTTTCAGTCTTGGACCTATACCAGGGACTGGAGAACATGAAAGGAGACACTTAAAAGAGAAGTGAGAGAGACCCATGGAGACACTGACAGTAACAGTCTTTATCTTTACTTGTGTTTTCTTTGCTCTTTTCTTTCTAGCTGTGCCTGGCTTCTGTCCCTTTGCTATAGTTCCCCATGAAATTGCATCAAAAAGGGCAGAAGTCACCAAGCAACAAGCCACATTCAAAACACAGTTTCTGCCACCCAGGTTCCCTCAGGTTTGTACCACCCACACGTAGCAGCTGCCACTCAAAATGCAGTTTAACAATAGGGTTTATTTCCAAGGGAATATTAACAGGGAAAACAAAAAGTCCTTAAAGCCACAAGTGGCCACTTACCTTACTCCAGCCACCATTTTCAGTCCCAAAAGTCACAAAGACACATGTCCATGATGGTGCCCTTTGCCCTTCCAAACCTGAGGCAGGCACTCTGCAAATTCCAGTCTTTCTCCGGAGTCTTCTCTTTGCTTCTTCTCTCTCCAGTGTTCCAAGCTGCTCTGCTTCTCCAATGTGCTTCAAATTTTTTCACAATTGCTGATGTACAAATCAGCTTTCCAAAGCCCTGGCCATCTCCAGGTACCAGCTCACTATGCCACCCCGCTGTGGTGCTATACTCTTCACAGAGGCCATCTTCTACCAGTCACCATGGCTCCTTGCCACCACCAGGGGGCTTGCCAGCCTGGTCACTTGAGCTACTCTTGAGGCATCTGCCATTCTCATCTCTCTACTCCCCCAAAAGTCTGGGTCTCTAGTCTCTGCTCCTTTCTTTTCTTTCTCCTAAAAGCCAAAAGCTCCAATTTCCCTTTACACACCATCTATTTGATACATTATCTCTTCTGGGTCCACACGGTGGAATTGCAAAGTAAAAGTACCCTTCCTGTTTAGGCCTCTTTTATCTCTGTGTTTTCCAGACATAACTAATGACAACAATGCCTAAATTTTTTAAAACTGCCCACATTGGGGTTCAAGCTTCAATACTGCCCAAACTGGAGTCCCAGTTTCACCCACCAGAAGGCGCCTTAGACATTTGGCCAGCTTTCAGGTTTCAGTGGGCCAACCCTGTTAGGCTGGACATTTACCCAGGAGGTGATGTGTAACTTTGGGTGCTTCACTGGAAAACTATATTCTTTCCTTTCTCCATTGCACACTTAAATCTATGAAAGCTCTTCTACTGAAAGTCTTATGCACTAAGAGAATGTTTGTCTTTATGTGGCAGATTCCAGAACCCACTTAGAGTATGCAAGTTAAGGGGTCTCAGAGTATCCCTACTGTTGTAGCAGTTGACCTGCTAACAATAGCCCAGTCTTAAGAGCTCATATTATTTCCAGTTTCTGAGCCAAATTGTTAAACCTGCCACAATTATAGACCAATGGACATGTCAAGAGCCTGGAGAAAAAAATAACAGAAATAGAAAATGTCACTATCATTAAGTTACTATAAAAAAATAACAGAAATAGAAAGTGTTACTATCATTATCATTAAAAATAACAGAAATAAAAAATGTTCTATCATCATTACTATCAAAATGTTACTAGATCCACAATCAGAAAAGAGTTCCTGCTACTCAATTCTGAGGGATAAATTTGATTTTTTTGTGCATTTATTCTTGATTTTGATTTTCACGCCTTCATTTCTTCCACCTTCCCTTACTCTCTTGCTTCCTTCCCACCTCTTTCCATTGAAAAAAAAAGAAAGAAAGAAAAAGGCCTACTTGCTACTGACCTAGCAAGATAGAAAATTTATTCTAATATGTGCTCTCTCCATTGGCAACATTTATTTTTAAAGTAAGTATGGAAAGCACAGGACAAAACAAAAAGACAGCAAATAGAAATTTACTCCCTGCCTCCTCTCTTCTGGGAATGTAGGAGAGTGTGAAGATTTCTATTTCTTTTTCAAGGTCATTTCATGTTCGTTATCATTGGTTTACAACATTGTAGCCGCCTGATCCCGGGTGCTTTTTTTGGAGTTTAAATTAGTTTCCAGTAAGATGCTCTTGCACCTTACAGGAGGAAAGCATTGTTTTTAATACACTTGTAACTAATGCTGCTGGTCCTTGGGGAGTTTCAAAGGACCTCAAAGGCAGAGTTCTCTACCCGGGAGCAAAGAAGCCATTACAGCTTGTACTGGAAGATTTAATAGGTGTCATAATTTATCATGTAAACCGAAAAGTGTTTCTTAATTAAGTGCGTACGTTAATGAATTTTTTAATTTGATCCCTGTAAGTACCTTGCTATACTAATTGCAATATTCTACACATTAGTCATCCGCTGTTGCCCTTGGCTATTTTCTACCCTGAGAGGTAGAGAAAGAGAGCTTTTCAGTTAAAGTTCATTTAACTCTTTCCACCCAACAAATTAGATTTAGTCTTATTCACAATGGAGTGACAGCTGTGGTTCAATTTCACTGTGCTTATGGAGTACTTATGAAAGTGGGTAAAAAGAGACTTTCTGACTTGACTTAACTGGATACAGCTATCTGCCTGCTTCTCTCTCCAAAGCAGGCTACACACTCTTCATTAGCATTTTCACTGATCACCTTTACCATTGATATGCAAAAGCCAGCCAACTGCTCTCTGCTTTCAGCTCCAAAAACTGCAGAAAAGAAAACTTTAAAACACAGTTTAAACTTTCCACTCGTGGGTTCTTACCACCATCCCCAGCTTTCTCAACCAAAATACCATCCCAATGTAAGACTATCAGTGCAGTGCAGACTAATTTATTTCTAACAAAGTGATTTCTAATTATCCTAATAATTACAAAAGAAACATGTAAGACTCAGAATACTTTAACATTGTCCAAAACTTTTCTCAGTATTGTCCAAAGTCCTTTCCCAGATTGCCCCAAAATCCTCAGTCTCTCAGTCCTAATCGTCTCACCAGTGTCCAGACAGAGTCCATCTCCAGACGCTTGAAGACATGTTCCTTAGGCTGCTCCCTTGGCTTCCTAGCTGTCTTGTCCTTGTCACCTTCAGGTAGCAGGAACTCCATGGTGTCGAACCAGCAAAGTTCACTTTCTTCTCAGGCCTAACTTTGCACAGCCTCTCGCAGACACAAGTTAAACTCAGCAAAACAAACTCCAACACAGAGTTCAAACCTGCAAACTCCTTAACTGCATTCAGCACACATGCTGCCAGTCTGGGTCAGCCAAGGGTTGCATGCCCCCGGTGGCCACATGGCCAAGCTCACATGGCTCACATCTTTACAAGATGGCCGATTCCCATCTCCTCTCCATATTGGAATCCCAATCCTATCGAATTGAATCCTGAATCGAATCGAATAAAACCCTTCTCTTTGTTTGCACACCCTTATATACCCTGATTTCCCACCTTCCAGGAAATCTGTTTCACCTTGACTATTTCACTTCTTTCTTTCCCCTGCATTCCCCTGAAGGGAAATTCCAGCTAAGGTTATTCTCCCATTTTAACATTACCTGTCCTTGAAAATCTGCAATCTTAAACAGGAGACAATGGGGGGGGGGGGGACACACCCTATCACTTATATGGAAAAGCAAGCTTAATTTTCTGTTATTTTTCAAATCATGGAAAGTTGGAGTAACTATTCAGCCACTGAAGCTCAACCCCTTCCCAAGTGGATACTTTCTTGGGCTCTTCAAAACTGTTTAAGTTTCTGAGGGTTAAGATGAAGAGAGGGCTCACATTTTCTTCTGTTCTGCTGTGAGTCT
>PVHY01017776.1:0-30624 GCA_004024945.1 Uropsilus gracilis
GACTCAAGCAATCCCCAGCCTCAGCTTCCCAGGTAGCTGGGATTACAGGCACGTGCCACCACGCCCAGCTGTTTTTTTGGAACTAGGTCTCGCTACGGGCCCCAAGCGGGACTCGAACCGCAATCCCTAGCCCCGGCCGCTTCATAGGCTGAAGCTTACAAGCACGAGCCACCGTGCCCGGCCTTCCAGTGTTTTAAACTATGACTGCCAGGCAGCAACATCATAAACCTCCACTACTGAGTTCTAGCAGAATAAAAGCACAGAACCCCCCAAAAGACAAAAGGATTTATTTATAGAGGGAGTGCTGGTCGGAAGTAGGGTTTTGTTTATGAAGTGTGGAGAGAGGGAGCAAGAATAGAAGGTTTAACGATATCGAGGTCAGTCTGGAAGAGGGGTGTCATTCCATGCTCTCAGGGCCCCAGGCTTCGCTTCAGCCCAGCTACAGGGCAGTGACTGCAGTGGGAGTAATAGAGGCAAAAAGAGAATCTCCTGCACCTTTGCCCCAGTGGATCCATACTGTCCACCTTTCCCTCTACTTCCTCCCAAAGGGGTGCTTTTAAGAAAGGGCTTGTGAATAGGGGTGGGGAAATGGCTCCCTTTTATGTACTGCCTTGCTCTTACACTTTTTAAAGAGATGCATTCTGGAGCTTGACCCCAGAAAAAGAAAACACAAAACAAAACCTTTGAAGGGAACACAGTTACTCTTTGGGATGATGAAAAATGCTGGGACTAGGGAGTGGTCATGGTTGCACAATGTGAATTATACACGTAAAAGGTTGTAGTGACAATTATTACATATTTTATCACTAAAAAATAGCAAAAATAATACATAATGACCTACCACACATTTGTGAGAGAACATTTTCATGATGTAATACATATTCTGATGTTGTGCAACACTCTAATACTATTTGTGCCTGCTATATTTTTATTAATGAAATTCTGAAGGATTCCATGACTGCAGTCCGTCTGCTGCCTGTGCCTGGTTATTGGCATCACCACCTCACATAACCTTGATCCTGGCAACACTCTGGTATACCATAGTACCTGCCTACTGGTCAGGATGACAATTATTTCTTTTCCAATTCAATTGACTTTACTGTGCTTGGAGTCACACCACTGTCCCCATTATTTGTGGGGACATGCATGGTTGTGCTCATGGGTCATGTACATCTCCCTCAGTTCCATCCTCATGCTTCATACTTCACCGGCAGACGTATCCTGGATAAATGTAATTCTTGGAGAGACACCCACCTTGGGGAGACTAGATTTTGGGGCAGTGTGGTCCTCCTGTTAGTGTGAGACTGGGCAAACTATTAAGAAGTGCTTTCTGCTGGGCATGGTGGCGCATGCCTGTAAGCTTCAGCCTATGAAGTGGTTAGAGTCCCACTTGGGGCAACACAGCAAGACCTAGTCCCAAAAAATAGCTGGGCATGGTGGTGCGCGCCTGTAATCCCAGCTACCTGGGAAGCTGAGGCTGAGGATCGCTTGAGTCTGCGGTACCATGGGCAACGGGAGCTTGTGGTTCCACAGGCAAAAACAGTGAGACCTAGTCTCAAAAAAACAACAACAAAAGTGCATTCTCTAAAAGGGATTCTGCCATTTGACAAAGATAAAGGAAACAGACTCTTGGTTTGATAGATCTTTACTAGAATTAGTGTGCATAGAAAAGAGTAAAGGGGTATTCCTAATAGTTTTCCTGGGTAAATTCCAGCCAAACAGGGTCAGCGTAAGCCGGTCCACTAGGTTCAAAAGCCTGCCACAAGTCTAAGATACCTTCTGGCGGTGGAACCACAGAAAAGGGGTTCTGAAGCAAGCCCTAAAGAATTGGAACAGGAGATACCACATTAAGAAATGGCTGTCAAAAAAAAAAAAAAAAAAAAAAAAAAAAAAAGAATGGCTGTAATAGCTGTCTCCCCACACGTCTCTCCTCCAACTGTCTTTCCCAGTAGTATTAGGGCTCAAGTCAGACTACAGAAGCAAGATCTCAAGCCCAACTGTTATGTATCAGGCATGGCCCTAGTTTCCAGCAGCTTCTGGAGTTACATTACAGTTCTGAATTACACTCAGAACATCTAATGTATAGTGTGCTGGGATTTGGCTTAGCTTGTCAATGGCTCTCCAGCCCCACATGGCACAAGGACATGTCTCTCTCACATGCCACAGTTGGGTCCTGCACAAACTACTGAGGTCATCAGACAGTTTGACATTACAGGCAGAATTGTGTCCCCCACTCCTCCAGTGTTCAGAAGCATGTTCTTAAAAGAAGTGATAGAGTTAAAATGAAATTGTTAGGGTGAGCCTTAGCCCATTATGCCTTAAGCGGATTAGGACATGAAGGATAACCATGTGAAGACACAGGAAAATCCCAAAGAGAAAGGCCTCAGATCTGTAGATACTTCATCTTGGACTGCCGGGTTCTAGAATTGTGGAAAACATTCCTGTTAAGCCCTCTGTGGTGCCTTGTTATGACAGCTGGAGCTAAGACTCTGGGCCTAGGTGTAGAAAGATACCAATTTTCCATCAGCTGCTTGCTGTCTAGAATGCCACTCAAGATCCTCTGGTTGATATATAATCACAGCCTGCTCAGCTGTGATTATAGCACAAGACACAATCCCACCACCTGCCTGGTGCTCTCTGTGGCCAAGTGAACACACTCAGTAGCTCCTGAGGTTTAAGTCAGTCATCTGCTGATGATCCCCTTTATGCAGTCCATCAGGAAGTACACCACTGTCACTGGCATAGCAACCATAAGCCATCTTAGATTCTCGCCTGTTTCAGGACTGAGAAAAGATGTAAAAGCAGAGATGAAGTTACTAATGGATGCAGCTACTATGGCCTCATGCTGTCCTTGGAGTGTGGTAGCTGGCAACTCTTTATAGTACATGCAAAGAGATCTGGAGACCACAAAACTAGCCTCTTCGAGGTAGGGGTAGTACATTTTTACTAGAATTAGTAACCAAGGCCGGGCACGGTGGCTTGTGCCTGTAAGCTTCAGCCTATGAAGCGGTTGGGGCTAGGGATTGCGGTTCGAGCCCTGCCTGGGGTCCGTAGCAAGACCTAGTTCCAAAAAAGTAGCTGGGTGTGGTGGTGCGCGCCTGTAATCCCAGCTACCTAGGAAGCTGAGGCTGGGGATTGCTTGAGTCTGTGGTACCCCGGGCAACGCGAGCCTGTGGTTCCATGGGCAAAAATAGCGAGACCTAGTCTCAAAAAAAAAAAAAAAAAAAGAATTAGTAACCAGTGAAGGGGATTTATCGTTTAAGAACAACTATTACATCCAAAACACAGTTCTCAAACTTTAAAAGAATCACTTGGGAGATTGTTAAAATGTGAATGCTTAAAGCTAAGACTACAATCCTTCACACACAGAATGCTGTGTACCAGGAACACAGTCCCTCACCTGTCAAATAGACGCAACCACAGAAAAGAGAGACCTACGGATTGAACATAAACCATCAAACAGCGAGAGAAGTGAATGGACGGGCCATCAGGGGTTGGGGGTGGGGGGAGAGGGAAGGCATCCCAGCAACCATTTATCTATGTGAGAAATTAAAAAAAATATATGTGAATGCTTAAGTGCAGCATGTGGGGCCTGAGAGTCTGCACTTCTAATTGTGGCAAATATATGTAATTTACTATCTTAAACCAGATGCTGCATTTCTAACAGAAGGGCACTAGGGGAAGGCACTGCTGCTGGTTCACATCCCAGTTTGAGCATCAGGCTTTACTATAACAGTTTTTCTTTGTACCAGAGTCTGTTGGGCAGCAGGCATGCCAAGATGAGCAAGTCATAGTGTGCTTTCCAGGAACTTTCTGGTAAGCTGATGAGAGAGGGGGTAACATCATTTCAGGGTGCACAAGAAGCTACCTGATGGTAAAGTGTGGTGAGGACTTGCATATTGGAGGGAGGCTCAAAGTAAAGGCAAGGAGGAAGGAAAAAAGACAAGAAAAAGTTAAACTGACAGCAGAACTAAAGCATAAAGCAAGGGAAGTGAACAGGGGGTGGAAGTGGGGGAGGGATGAGCACAAGAGATTAAGATGATGGCTCACAAATGACAAGGTGGTGGGAGAACTTCAGGATATCCAACAATGCAAAAAATATATATGTGCAATCAATTAAAAAATAAAAAGGGAGCAAGGGAGACACTTGGTCTGATTACAGTACTGACTGGCTAAGTTTGAAAGCCCATTTCCTAAGGAGCCTACTGACCTTCCCTTGCTATTACAAATACTGCTAATGCAAACACCTTTGTACATTGATGCTCTCTTGAATTATAACTGTCCAGGTGAAAAATCCCAGTAATGGAATTACTGAATCAAAAGCACATCTGAGTCAAAGCACATCTGACTGGTTCCATTCACAACTCCCAGATCCTACTGTATTCATTTAAAGCACTGTTAGCAATGCCAATGAGTATGTATTTCCTTACAACATTGTTTGGCTTTTTTTTTTTTTTTTTCTAAAAATAAAAGTAGGGTATACACTAAATAGCACTTCATCTTAATTATAACTTGCTAATTACTAATCGTACTTCATGCTTCTCTTCATGTAAGCAGATACTCTTCGGTTGACTATTCAATGGGTGTTTCTATTTTTGTGACTCTGTTTTGGAAGAGATATGCCCCTGTTATCTATGCCCCCACACTATTGTCCATGTGAAAACAAATGGAGACATAATTTTCCTCCAGTTTCTTGCGATGCTGAACTTAACTTTTCTCAAACCACACCTGTTAAGTAGAGGACTTTCTTAGAAAAGGCATTGGGTAGGAAGTGTAAAAGCAGGGGTGACCTCCAGTCTTAGCTTCAACATGTGAGGGAATAAGTCATTTTAGACTGCCTTCCCTGGAGAAAGCCACTTTTATAGCTCCTATGACCTTTTTTTTTTTTTTTTTATGGTTACTCGGGTAGAAATATGACACATTTTTGTGGGAAGGAGAAAAGTAGGGGTGCTGGGCTGCCCTATCACCCTGGTTTAATCCATAGTAGGTGAACTTTGATTTTGTTCCATGAAAGGGAATGGGTGATTTAAATATTTGTAAAACTGAAAACCACTGCTGTGCAGGATATAAGTGGGACAGACTTTTAAAATCAACTAAGGAGATTCAAGAGTAATCCTGTTCAATATCCAACCACCTAGAGGCTCCCCTTACCTAACAGTTACTCCTCCAATCTGAGGCCCACAGAATGCTGAAATAGCTGGGCTTCCTGTCCTCAGACAGGCCTGGCACTGCACAGGTTGCGATTCAACACCACCCTTGGGTCTGGTGAGGGGAAAGTACTACTTAATGAATCTCTCAAAACATCATTATAGAGGATTCCTTAAGGAAATTAGGCAATGGATGAAAGGTAAGAAGCAAACAGGAATTTTCCCAGTTAATGATTATTAAGTGTCCTTAATTTCAAAATAAGGAGGCTTCTGCTTATGTTCTGTGTGCCTTCAACTCTGTAGTGGCCCTAGGTGAAGTGGCAATCTAGATCTTTCTGGTCCTTCTAAGAGACAAACTTTTGCTTGTAGATGAGAATGACTGCTTCTTACACTCCTGTTATAATCATTCAGCTTTCAAACCCACCCACTTGTGGACACATTAAATATGGCAAAGCACTTGGTGGTGACCTTTTATAGCTGAAAGGATTTTCCCCTTCTTGCAACTGTAGAGGCTTCTTTGTAGGTCAAAGCTTTCCCCCGACAGTCCAGCTGCTACCTTTGTACCAGGCATATCTGATAGGTACTCAAGTTTGATGAACTGATCTGAGGGAAGATTTGTAAATCAGCAGGGAATCAAACAAAAGGAAATCTACATGGTTATTTTTAAGTGGGTGATTTGCAACTGAGAGTGGAGGTACTACCACCACCTCATGTCACTAGCTTAAGGATGACAAGACTGAGACGAGAGCTGGCTCCTGCTCCTCCTGCATTTCCCATCACATTCACTTGGCATCACATTCAAGCCTGCTTTTGTCACCTTTCTCTAGCTCCTTTGGGTCTCGATTTTAGATCACCTTGCCACTTAGCTAGGGACAAGAGAAAAATGTCATTACTCCATGTGTCTGTACTTCACCACAGACTTAGGGGCAGTCCAGCTCTCACAGTGGCCAGATATTTATTCCCACTCCCTTTGGTGGCTCTTCAGAAGATTCTGTTTACTTCACCTGAAAAAGGTATGTTGTGGGGTGAAGAGTGTGTACATCACTCCATTTCCTCCCATCTAGAAACTAGTGATCTTTTCTTTAGTGGTACTTGCCACTGGACTCAGAAGTGGTCCAGCTCTCATGTGATCCATTTCTGGTCCTATCAGGCCCAGTTACACCTTTACTACCTCTCCCTTATCACTCAGACTCAAAAGATGGTCAGGCATGTCCCCCTTAATAACCTTCACAGGTTCTCTGTGGATACTTGGTCCTTCTTCCTCCCTTGAAGGGGTAGCCTGTACCTTGCCTCCACCCAACTCTGGAATCATCACGACCTGCATTTGGCTCTGCTCCTCTCAAAAGGTTCTCTGATAAGAAGAAAGTGAAGCAGGCTAGCCAAGATGTTCTATACCACTAACTGAAATGACCATACTACTCCTCAGGTAAGGCGCTCCTAAGAATTAAAGAGGGAAAATGCTTATAGTTAGACTCCTGTTTTGATAGTGAACATAATTATTTTAGTTACCTATAAAAAATAAAAGTGAAAATGTTAATTGGTATAATCTCTCAAATGGAAAGCAGATGTAATATCCCTCAGAAACTCCCAGTTTGGCATGGAGCAAATCATTTCCCTGAAGCAATTTTCAGATGTTTTCTTTTTCTCCTCTCAGATTAACAGGAAGCAGGGGTTTTTTTTTTGTTTTGTTTTGTTTTTTGAGAATAGGTCTCACTATTTTTGCCTGTGGAACCACAGGCTCACGTTGCCTGGGGTACCACAGACTCAAGCGATCCGCAGCCTCAGCTTCCCAGGTAGCTGGGATTACAGGCGCACGCCACCACGCCCAGCTATTTTTTTGAAACTAGGTCTTGCTGTGTTGCCCCAAGGGGGACTCGAACTGTGATCCCCGGTCCTGCTGTGGCTTTCTAGGCTGCTGCTTACAGGCACACGCCACCATGCCTGGCCAGGAAAGCAGTTTAGTTAGCAGACATTTTAGCATTACCTTCTAGTATCACAAAACTTAAAGCATTTAGGGAGATGCTACTAAGTACCTGTTCTGAGTTTTATGTGAACACTTTACATATTTTCATAATCCTTTTTTTTTTTTGAGACTAGGTTCTCGCTATTTTTGCCCATGGAATCACAGGCTCTCGTTGCCCGGGGTACCACAGACTCAGCTTCCCAGGTAGCTGGGATTACAGTTGCATGCTACCACACCCAGCTATTTTTTTGGAACTAGGTCTCACTACGGGCCCCAGGTGGGACTCGAACGGCGATCCCTAGCCCTGGCCGTTTCATAGGCTGAAGCTTACAGGCACGAGCCACCGCACCGGTCTATTTTCATAATCCTTACAAGGCAAGTATACTGATTCCACTTTACAGTTGAGGATATGACGCTCCACACTGAAGCCCAGAGCAGAACACTGAATGGCTCACGGTCAGCTGTAGTTAAAGGTGTAGGGCCTGAAGCCTGTGTCCCTTCCATACCACACACTTGAGAAACATTTCCAATATTTCTGTGTTGTAAGTCACTACATGATATCCGATACTGACAAGAACCAAGTGTCCGAGAGTTCCTAATACATTCATTACTTCTTGGTCTGAAAAAGAGAGGCTGCCAATGACACCTGGTAGCCGAGCAGAAGTTCAGGAAGATGAGAGATGAACATGGTAACTACACTTAGGACTCCCAGCACTGCCATTATTCCCTCTAAAGCCAAGGGTCTGAAAAACAATCTGGAAAATGTGATGGAACACTAATATTCCATGAAATGCTAGAATAACAGTTAAAAGTTCTATTACTAAAGGCTGCTAGGCAAAGTCAAATCAAAAAGACACTTATTTGGGAAGTGTTATAATAATAAAGGACTAGTGACTTGATATTTTCATGTGAAATTCCAGTTAAGCTATACATGCACAGTACTATGTTATTTTGGTAACACAGGGATACAATTTAATGATTCTAAGGGGTTTTTGTAGCTTTTTTTTTTTTTTTACAAGTCAGGTGCCATAAACATTCAAATAATCCATCTTTTAAAAAGTACGTTTACAACATCAAAAGAATAAAGATGAAATATAAACCTTTCTACTTACAATTTTTATACAGATTAACCAAATCACAAATACCACAAATAAATGTTAAATTGTAACAATATAATGAATAAACATTCAGATTCTTAATAAAATCTTCCTTTAACATTTTTTTAAAACTTATCATTATTCTAAATAATCTATGCAGAGTTTTGGGGTACAATACCAAGAAGGCACCAACAATACAAAGTAGATACAAAGCAGTTTCAGAACTTTCTTGAGTGCTCTACATGGGTAAACAGCACAAAGAAGGCAATGAGCTTTAGGTAAACCTGGTACAACCTTAGAGAATTCTTTGTAGATACCGAGTTGTTTTTGATCAGTTATGCCAAGGCTGAATTCAGTGAGAGAAATCATATATTTGCTCTACTGTTACATGCTTTTCATCTGCATTTTAAGAGTCATCATATTTCAAATACTAGCATAACAATTTTAAAGCACAAATGCTTTAAAAATGTATAAGCAAAATGATTGCTCAAGATTTTCAAAACCACTACATTTACAAAAATATGTCCCTTAAACTTGGGATTACTTCAAAACATTGATTTACAAATATAAAAGTATTATGGAAGGACCCAAAGCATGTGTGCATATGTATGTATATATTAACATACGGTTACCATACTATATAAAAGTCACCAATTTAAAAACTGTATGAACATATAAGCAAATAAAGGTAAAAGTCTCTGAATGGTGTGAATATTATGTGGCATGCAGTATGGGGAATAAATCTGTGATTCCTTAGAGACAACCATCAATGAGCCACATGTGACTCCAAAAGCTAACAGGTAACTCTGCACCCATCACCTTTGCCTACAGCAGAAGGAATTACTGTGAACACATCACACACTATGTACTGCACACAAAATACAATGATATTCTTTTACCCATGCATCAAAATGGTCTGCATGTCTGTAGCCGCTTTGGAGAGAGTTGTCATGAGTTTTCTCAAATCCAGCCCACTGGCTTGTAAGGTATATCTTGCTTCATAATAAATTAGAGGAGTGGAATGTTTCAACGGGATTTTTTTTTTTTTTGGCTTGCGTTTTAGACATCAAAAAGCCGAAAGCTTATCTGAGGACACTAATAATGGAGGCATCCAGCATTACCAATATGAATTTAGAAGTTCTAATCTGTGTATTTTTTGAGATGTAAAAAGATCCAATGATAAGTCTATCACACATAACAGCTTGTACTTTGCAGATACCTTGGTTTCTCATCTGTTAAATCAAGTTTGGCATACAACTTATGGCTACAGTAATTCTAGAACACAGTTAGTGGTTTCAAGTCAATCTGATGCCACTGTACCAGTGAGTGGGGTGGGAAAGGAACTCATAATCCCTAATTATTAGTAACCAAGGCTATGGCTTTCTATTTAGAGGACTGCAGATTAAGCTTGAAATGATAACATCCCATTTTAAAAGTACAAAGAAACAAGAGTAGTAAAATTGTCAATGTTCCTTTAAAATGAAAACTGACTTACCAACTATTAATAACAGTTAAACTTTTTGCAGCCTGTCAAAGCTGTGTGCACCTTCACATGGCTGTTCTGCGCATGGAGGTGAAAATCATGTATTTTAGGGCAAGAATCTCAAGGTGGTTCTGATTTCTGAAGATGAGTCAGTCACCCCTCTCTATAGCCTGTGAAGTGTGAGTGTGAGCACCCTGGACTGGTGATGGGGCCCCACGATATTGGGTGGCCCTTCTCAGCACTCAGCTATGCCCAGCAAAAGCTCTGGGGTACACAGTTAGGCCTGCTGTAGGCAATACCAGAGAATCTAGCCTGAGATGTTTGGGCTGCTTCATCAGAGTTTAACAGAATATCCTGAACTTATGACTTATATAAAGATGTTCTACTGTGAGAAGGAAAAAAGAACCCTACAGAAATGCCCTGTAAATCATCTTATGTAAACCAAAGTGTTGGGGCAGTACCCAGGTGAGAAGATGAGGCCTGTAGCATTTCTGTCTTAAGCACAAACTGAACTTGACTGTCCACTTGGACACGCTGATCCAGAGGAAATCAACACTGAATCTTAACATGGATATGAAGATAAAAGATGTATATTTATTTTATGAGTTACAAGTGCATTTCTGTTCATATTAAGCAGGCAGTCTTTATATAACCATTCTCCATTGCTGTCAAAAATCAAACAAGGAAAAAGGACAGCTGAGAAATGAAAAGCTAAAAATAGAATTATTTTTTTAAGTGATTTGCTGGATAGCATTTTCCGTGGAACACAACTCAGAGGTAACAATAGACTTTTTTTTGTTTCATTCATAGGCAGGTGGCACTTGGACAGTCATCTCTGCACAGAAAGCTTTAACAGTCATGCGAGGGTACAGTAATTATTGAACAAGGCAAATTTTTCACCACAGAGAGCAGTGGGGGAATCAGGAGAGGCACCGCACTGGGACAGAACACCAAGTCAATGCCACAGTGTACAGTGGCAGGAACAAATACTTAAAAAGAGATCAAGAAAATATGGGCTAGAGCTCCAAAGAGGACTTAGTGCTAGTTTTTTCTGATGGTCTTAACTCAGCAGCATCAGAAACATCTGAGAGTACTTGACAACTAAAATAGTGCTTCAAGTCATGAGCTCATGACGGCTTTATTACAAATTGTTATATCGTAGGTTGATAAATGAACTTGAGATGCTGACATGCTGTAGGAGGAAAAAGGATTGTACACATTCTCATTTGAAGATGCAGTGTTTCGCTCTGCTAAATCCTCAGGCATTGAATGTGGTTGCACTGAATGTGGCACACTGTGTGAGGTCGCTCAGAGGGGTACAGAATCAGGGGTGTTGGGCTCCCCACCCTGTAATGTGGTTAGCCTGCCAGTTACTTCTCCAGATACTTTCTTTGGGGCCCTGCTGTGACCTTCGCACATCTCTTACTAAATGCCAAGTAAAGTTGTCACTTTGATCTTTTGCTTAATTTTGCAAATGAAGTACTACATATAATATTTTGGCAAGTGTTATACCTTTGATGGTATAAATAACCATAGTAAACCTATAGGGTGGAGTACTTTTTATTTAGAAAAATGATTGAGTTTCTGAAAGCTGGGCAAACAGCACATACTTTAAATATGTTAGTGACTAACATGATGAGAAAAGATGGGCTGACAAACACCCCCAAGGAGTCCCGAGATGGGAGTACCTGCTGCAGGCTGCAACATCATCCCAGGGGTTTCCAGAGCTTCTGCTCCAGGGGCACAGTTATGATGAAAAGGTGAAGTGCAAATAAGGGCTGTCACTGACTTAAAGTGCCCTAGGTAGCCTTCCCTATCATAAAGTGAGATGCCAGTGACTAGAACCAATTTGGAAAGAACTCTGTGTGGCTGCAGACTGTCAGCAGGCATCATTAAAGGAGAATTCAGAGGAAGGAATCACTGCATCTTTCAAACCAGAAAGTGATTAGTGACAAAAGCAACAGTAAGCAGTAGGTGCACTGAAAGTACATACTGCCACAGGTCACCAGTGGGTGACACAAACAGGGGTGCCAGGAACAGTTCTCTGGACTGAAGTATTCTTTGAAAGCATAAAAGCCACAATTACCAGAAACCACCCCTCCAAACGGCTCAAAGGAGTCAAGGTGGGTAAGCCGAGATGGGCTGGAGACAGAACCAGGGTCAAGAACTGGGAAGAACACTGATGTCTGAGCACGTCCAGTCCTCTGAGCCCTTGTCCTATTAAAAAACAGACAAGCAATGAGTTAAGAGTGAACTATGTTAAAACAACATAAACAACAACATTAGGAAAACGAAAGAAGTTAAATAAGTCACCTGAAGATATCAACATCATCAGGAAAAATGAGGATGTTAAAAAATTAAGGGAAAAAACTGCAGGTAAGGTCATTGCACTTGAAAACCACTGGCAGCTTGGAAGGGGCAGGTTTCTGTCTTCACTTCAGTGTTGCCTCTTTTCAGAGGTTGTTCCCATCACATTCAGAGGGAACATACATGTGTATGCACACATACAAGCTCACAGCTTATAGATGGGCCACCTAAGTTTATAAGATTCCTTTTGTTATGAGACCTCCCACTTCTACAGGTAAAACCAGAGTTGGAGCGTTTTTATAAAATGACATGTTTGTATTAAAAAATTTTTGTCTACCTTTCTGTATTCACAGTAAATCTCTCTGGTGACCAGGGTATGACAGTACCGATTACACAGGCACAGAAAGTGCAAGTTGGAAGTGTAAGGTTGATAGGCCTGGATTCCGGAAAGGCAGGAGCCACAACATGGGCCCATGTGCAGGAAATGGCCTGATCACCTTATCAGAGGTGATCTGACAGCTCTTTCCTTTCAGGTCTTGAAGACAGCGTCCTGAAAGTAGCAATCTGCTGACAGCCTTCATTCATTTTCTACACTTGACAGGGTTCCCACCTGCTCTCCAAATGTCTGCATGTGGGTCACCAGTATAGGGTCCACCAGGAGCACGCTGTACTATAAAAAGGACAAACAGCACACATCCCCATCATTACTCAACATCTCTTTTATACTTATAGAAATGATATTCTCACTCAAACTGATTCTAACCTTCAGGGACTACTAATTCCCAAACACAAGCATCAGAATTTCCTGCAGGTCTTGATAAAACACAGATTACTGGGGAGCAGGGAACAGATGGACTACACTATTGAGAACCACTGGCTAAAGCATCACTGTGTGATGAATTCAACTTCACTCCTAGGTCACCATTCATTTTGCTTCATCCTGGGAGAAGTGCAAACACTGCCACTCAAGTCATGTACTAAGTTCTTCGTTCTGATGAGGGAGTCTGACTGAGAAGGTTATTAGAATAATGAAAATGAGTCAAAATAAAAATAAATTAGACTCTTCTTTTTGGAGATGTCTACTGGTGTGAAATGTTTGTTAGTATAATGATCGAGTAGAATGACAGTCACTTGAGTATTTCACAATGCACTTTCTGATGGGTGGTTTTCATTTACCACCTAAGTATCAGAGCAGGAAGGAGAGGTGCTATGGCCCAACTATGTGACAAGGAGAGAACCTCAGAAAGAGAATATGATCTTCATCTACAAGCATGCTACTTTCATCTGTAGGCAAACTTATTGACTGGCAAGAAATTAAAACTGACCTAAGATACTTTTATGTCCAACAAAGCCAAAAGGACACAAGTCAACACTCCTAGTACTCAATCCAGTTGAGAAAATTTATAAATATGCCAAGGAATACTGTTAAGTACCTAGTGCGCCTTGACCAGCTTTTGAGGAAAGGAAGCTAAGGAGCTGGTGTGGATACGAATGAGTCATTGAACTGAGGAAGCTTATCACAAGGTTTAAACATATTTTTTTAAATTTTAAATGGGAAATTATCAATTTCTAAAATTGACCCTTCTGAGAAAATATAATGAACACACTCTGACCCTTCAAGCCACTCAGAACTGCCAGTGTGGATATCAGGAATGCTAATAACACCGTTAATCAGGGGTGACCTGCAGCTTCCTCTAGAGTAGTCTCTGTCACTCTCCCAAAGGAGAGTGGCTATTCACTATGGTCCTGTGTGTGCATGTTTTCTAGTTTTTTCTTACTGTAACCTGGCAATCAGCCATCACCTTTTCCCAGTGTGCCTACATATGTGACAGCACTTACACCTCCCAGATTCTCTAATTTGCAGTCTGTATTCATACTATTATAGGCTGGAACACTCTGTATACCGTGAATGAGTCCCTAGACCTTTGTCAGGACACAAATCTAGTCCAGGCAGTGTGGAGAGAAAACCAAAAAGAGGAATTCTGGGTCTGAAAGGTCTGGAATCTCTGTCAAGTTTTTCCACAGATGTATAATCTTAAGTGAGGAAATATGATAGTTTTCTCAAACATAGACATAGACCCAGAGCTGACTTTACAGAAGGTTGATGTAGTAGGTCAAAATGAAATGTCCGTGAGAAAAACTGGTTCAGATTTTAGGAGTCTTCCTATTTCAATCTTTCCTTGGATCACTTTTATATTATATATGATTACATTGTAAGCCAGTGTAGATGTTGGCAACTTCCTTTGACATGGAAAGAAAAGAAAGCTTGATGGGTAGACAGAGAGTGTGACATTTGAGAAAACAAACATGGGAAAACATTATTCATATAACATAGCTGGTGGAAATACACCGTTGACCATAAAACTCTTCTACTTCCAACTTTTCAGAGCAGTTGAAAATTGTCATTAAAAAAAAAATGAGGGTAAAAATCAGGTACTTTACTTTACCTCCTATGGCCCTGGTAGAAGTGAACACAACACAGAAGACTATCTTTGTTGCCTGGTAATAAGCCCCAGTCAACACAGACCTTAGACAAGGGGCATCCTTCCCTTTGGTCCTTTATCCTGGGTCAGCTGGCTGTCCTTCTCTTTCAGAAGCCTGGTCAGTTGTCCCACAGCTTTCTGCTCTGATATCTTTACTGAATCACCTGCCTTAATGTTGCAGGACCCACTTGGACAACATACTCCCCTCAGATCAAATCTCCTTGAGTTCCCACCCAGGTCTTACTTCCTGGCTCTGTCCTGTGTGTCCCTTCCCCACTAGCAAATTCTTCCTCAATCTCTGATGCATATATCTACTACCCTGGAGATTCCCCACAAAAGTGACAGTATGGACTCCTGACTCCTCCTTAGCCATAATGATGCGCTAAGGGCTGCAGTAACATCAGACATCTAAGGCTGCAGTAACATCAGACACACCACCCTTGTGTAGTGACCCAGGACAGTTTTTTGCTGTTACAAATCTATAGGTAACTCCCACTACCCATCCCCATACCTCCCCTTTTGTTCTCTAGTTGTTCGAATGCCTTCTTACTGATCACACACTCTGTTTAAAAAATGTAGAGTGGTTTCTGCTTTCAAGTCTGGATGCTGCCAATAGTCAGGTACTGAGTAAGTACCTCCAGGGCCTAACATATGCAATGAGCTAACCACTATACCACCAATGCTCAGGCCGGGCCTAACGTGAAAATAAAGGACATGGCAGGAGAGAAGAAAATAGAGATGCAGCTAACAGAAACCCCCTAACAAATGTCACTGCAAAAACCACTCTTCTATAGCTCGATGCATCTGACTGACCTTTTGCTCCAAAGCAAGTATGGTACCCCTTTCTGCCATCTGTCTGCACAAGATAATGCTGTCTGCGAGGGATACCTGAAGCCCCTCCAGGGTTGTCTAAACAATTTTTTCAGCAACTTCTTCAGCCCCTGGTCATAATTCAGAATTCTTTATTTCACTGTTCGAGAGTTTAACACAAGCCCTTTTTTTGTCTCTCTTGCCACAGATTCTTTGAAATCAAAATTTGCGTTTTCTTTCACTCCAACACTAGTTTTTTAAAAATTCCAACAATAGCACAGCATTGTCCACAACACCCTATGACCTAAGCCTAAACCTTCTTTCATTTTTAGTAACATTTAATTTGTATACTCTTCTTCCTTGTTAGGGTTTCCTGTGTGCTGTGTGGTCTACCCCCTAAGTACCTGAAAATTTTATGATCTGTATCCCGGCTGGAACCTAGCTGTCTCTTCAAAAATGAGTTCTTTGAGCTTTTCCTTGGGCAAATCATCCAATTCCATGTCAAATTTGAATGGTGCTTCAGCGATGGGCTTTAAGAGAAAATAAAACATCTAGTAAATAAGTTATTATGATTAAGGCAATTAGTGGCCATGGCTAGATTCTAATATTCATACAACATAATGGACAAAGATCAGCACTTACACCCCACACTCCTGAAAGCACATTTTTTTTCTTTTTGAGACTAGGTCTTGCTGTTTTTGCCCATGAAACCACAGGCTCATGTTCCCCAGGGTATCACAGACTCAAGCAATCCCCAGCCTAGGCTTCTCAGGTCACTGGGATTAGAGGCGCGTGCCACCAAGCCCAGCTATTTTTTGGGACTAGGTCCGCTTTGTTGCCCCGAGCAGGACTCAAACCATGATCCCTAGCCCCAGCCACTTCATAGGCTGAAGCTTACAGGCACGAACCACTGTGCCTGGCTTTGAAAGCACACTTTTTATAAGGATTTAATAAACAGACAAGAGCAACTGAATTGCTCTCTGGATAATTTTCAAATATTTGAAGGCACTAAATGCTGAAATGATAGAAATTTGCTGTTGTAACAGGGATGGCGGCAGGTTTATATGATCAAACCCACAATACTCAAATAAATCCATATATGAAGAAACAGTATGGAATCATTAGAAATTAAGCTGCATGGAAAATTATCACTGGAAAATGCCCATTTAATTCACATACACTAATACATATATAAACACTAATTTTAATGACTTTAAATTGTCTCTTCATATCAACTTCCATACATACATAGTAACAAAAATAATGTTAATCAATATTGCTTCTGTTTTAATTTTTAAGTATTCCTAAAACCCAATGGCCGCCTCATATTAACCCAAAATCAACAGATCTTGGTCTTTAGCTAAAGGAAACAAGGACCTTGAAATTCTGCACTAAGCTCTAGCCTCTTGAAAGGGGAAAGGATTCATGAATACGCACGCACACTCCATACTCTCACCTACTTGTCTATCATTTACTGTGCTGTAAGTATCTTCCCAAGTTGCCTCAAATGTTTTTCAGAGAAGGACACAAAGATGGAAAGTTGATTAACAAATACCTCCTCTTTTTGTTTTTCCTTTTTCATGTACCAGCTTTTAGCACCTAGTTACTTTTCTCTTTCCTTTTCCATTTTCCCTTTTAATTTTTACACATTCCATATGGGTCGCCCTTATTTAAAAGCGGAATTGTGAACTTCTGTCTACAAATGTCAATGAGAAAGATCCAAACTTTGGTTCTTACTATGTAAATCTTCTGGAGAATGAAGTTAAATACCCAGAGAACTTAAGAGCCAAGGAATTATAATTTTCCTAGAAAGAACATGAGATGTAGTATGTTTTACTTGGATGTCCAGCATAACTGCCAAATCCACTTCTGGACTTAGTATCCACAACATACTACACGTTGAGTCATCAAACTATAGTGAGAACTATCTAGTTGAGCTCTCCCCTTTGCTTTAAATGTTGCTATCCCACCCCAGTTAGCAGTCAATTGCCTCTGCATGCTCAATGTAAGCACCTTGGTTTACTGCTACTGACCATGATGATTATGTCCAGTTTTGGACTCTTGCCTTTATTCATGATCTGGTTCCATTCTGGCAGCTCCTGCTGGTCTCCTAGTAGAAGTTTTCTAAGATAGAAGGGGTTTGGGAATGGGGTTTAAAGTTATGCTGACAGCAATAATCCTCGAGATAGAAGAAATGGACTTATAGAGAAGACCAGGTATGGCACTGTGTACCTTTCAAGAAATTTAAATATGATATCTACTTCATCCCTCTCACCCCCATTGGGCATAACGCTGGCTGACAGACATCCTTTAAGAAGCAGCCAGGAGCAGGGGCTCTTACCTCATCACTTGGGTCATAATACTGCTCCAGATATGGGTGGGCCAGAGCTTGTTCTACTTCAATCCTCTTGTGAGGGTTGAAAGTCAACATTTTGTCCAGTAAGTCCAGAGCTACAAAGAGAAAGGTTTTTGTACTGGTGAGAAGGAGAAGCAAGAAACACCAAAATACTTTCCATTTTCTGTTTAAGTAAACTTACTCATGTAAAACAATAGAGTTAAGCACTACTGTGGGAATAAAGGTCAGCATATTGGATGCCTATTATACCTCAGAGCTTCCGGAACTATGACCAATTACAGACCAAGACTCAAAAAGGTGACATACTAGGCAAAGACTGAAAGTAGAAGTCTGCCGACAAAATGCGAACTCTTCCTAAATCTTTATTCTGCTTTTCAGGTATTAAAAAAGTTAAGGCTTTCCCACAGATAACATCATATTCAACAGCAAACTGAAAGTTTTTCCTCTAAGATCAGGAACAAGAGAAAGATGTGCATGCTTGGCACACAATTGTCTGACAAAACAATTAGGCAAGAAAAATAATTGAAAGGCATCCAAATATGAATGAAAGTAAATCTGGTATTATTTGCAGATAATACATTAAGACTCCACACAAAAACTGTTTTAGAATAAATATAGTAAAGATGCAGGGTATAAAATCAACTTACAAAATTAGCAACATGTTTCTATATATTAATAAACAAATATCCAAAAGAATTAAGAAAACAATGTCATTTACAACTACATCAAAAAAGTAACATATCCTAGAATAAATTTAATGAGGTGAAAGATATGTACACTGAAAATTCTACGACACTGATGAAAGAAACTGAAGTACAAATAAACACAAAGATACTTGTGCTCATGGATTACAAGAAAATTGTTGAAACACCCATATTACTCAAGCAATTTACAGATTCAGTGTAGTCACTATCAAAATTCCACACATACTTTCCACAGAACTAGTATAACCCTAAAATTTATATGAATCATAAATCAGAGCAATCTTGACAAAGAAAAAGCTGGAAGCATCATACTTCCTGATTTTAAATCACACACATCTTCCTTGAATTATGATGGGGTTATGATCCAAAAACTTATCATAAGTTAGAAATATCCTAAGTAGAAGTGTATGTGATACACTTAACTTACTGAATATCATAGTTTATTTTAGACTAGCATACCTTAAATATGCTCAGAGCCCTTAAATTAGCCTAGAGTTGAGCAAATCATCTAGGACAGTCTATTTTATAATCAAGTGTTGAATATTTCATGTCACTGAAAATGAGTAACAGTATGTATAGTATTGGCTGTTTACCAGTAGCTGCATGGTTGACTAGAAGTTGTAGTTATTGCTAGTCTGGGGAAAAATCAAAATTCAAGAAATTTTCACTGAATATGTATCACAATGCTTTCCTATTATCAGTTGAAAATTTTTAAGTCACCATCATAAGTTACTTTTCTTATTACTAAGTTACAGTAATCAAAACAGTACAGTACTGGCATAAAAACACCAAAGAAATAGAACAGAAGCAAGAAATAAATCCATGCATATATTGTCAATTAATTTATTACTAAGGAGTCAAGAATATACAATGGAGAAAGGGCAATCATCTCAATAATGGTGTTGGGAAAGTCAAATATACAAGAATAAACATGGACTACTAACATCACATACACAAAAATAACAAACTCAAAATGAATTAAATAATTGAACCTAAGACCTGAAACATAAAACTCCTAGTGGCTAAGTTCCTTGATATCAGTCTTGGTAATGGTGTTGTTGATCAGATACTAAAACCAAAGGTAACCAAAGTAAAACTAAAGTGGGACTATGTCAAGTCAAAAAATTGCTGTACAACAAAGAAAACTATCAACAAGATGAAAAGGTAACCTACCAAAAATGAATAAATATTTGCAAATCATGCATCTGATAAGGGGTTAATATCCAAAATGTATTTAAAAATGCAACAGAAAAAAAACCTATATAATAAATAATAATAATAATAACAAAAAAATAATCAGAGTATCTGAAAGGATATTTTTAAATGCTTAAAAAATTTACTCTTCGTAGAGACAAGCAAATATTGCCAGTGCTTACTACACTGAAGTCATTAGGGTGGAGAACTGGTAAACGTTTTCAATTAATGGTCGCATCCAGGGTAAATTTATTGGTTACTATACTTTTTGCCACTAAACAAATCTTGATGTTTTTCCAAAAACATACATATAGATAAGAGGTATATAGAAAGGTATTTAACACACATAATAATGCATTATTGTATCAATAAAAAAACCCCACAAATTATGAAGGAAATGCAAATCAAATGTAGACTATCACCTCACACTTTTTAGAATGGTCATCAAAGTAACAAAAGATATCAAATGTTGACAAGTATGTAACCACTGTGGAGTACTGTTGAGGCTGTAAACTGGCATAGCAACCATGGAAAACAATATGGAAGTTCCTTAAAAAATTTAAAATAGAACCATTATGTGATCCCACAAAGAAATGAAACAAACAGCCAGGCACGGTGGCTCATGTCTGTAACCTTCAGCCTATCAAGAGGCCGGAGCTAGGAGTCGCAGTTTGAGTCCCATTCGGGGCAAAAACAGTGAGACCTAGTCCCAAAAAATAGCTGGGCGTGGTGGTGTGCCTGTAATCTCAGCTACTTGGGAAGCTGAGGCTGGGGATTGCTTGAGTCCGTGGTACCTTAGGCAATGTGAGACTACAGTTTCACGGGCAAAATAGCAAGACCTAGTCTTAAAAAAAAAGAAAAAAAAAAAAGAAATGAAACAAAACCCCCAGAAAACTCTTCTCGTTCCTTCCAGCATTAATTACAATAACTAAGATAACCTAAGTGTCCATCAGTTGATGAATGGCTAATGCAAAGGGCATATATATCATACAGTGAAATATTATTCAGCCATAAAAAGGAAACTGGGCTAAACAGATGGTCCCTGAGGGCACTGTGCTAAAAGTCAGAGAAAGAGAAATACTGCATGATTTCACTTATATGTGGAATCAAAAACAAAACAAATCAAAACAAAAAACAACAAAACTCAAAAAACCTGAAACCAAAACAAACTCACAGATAATAAAAACAGATCAATGGTTGCTAGAGGCAGGAAGTAGGGGTATGAGCAAAATGAAGGTGTACTTTTTTGTCAAAAGATACAAAACATATAGACTGTAGTATATAGTACCATATTGTATACTAAAAGTTGCTAAGAGAATAGGTCTTAAAAATTCTCATCACAAGAAGAAAACTTGTAGTGAAATTATTTAACAAGACATATTGTGATATTTTGTAATAAAAGAAACAATCACTGCTGCATACCTGAATCTAACATGTCAATTATACCAAAAAAAAAAAGTTTTACGTGTATGTTTGTCTAAAATAACTGTAGAATTTCTGCACTGATTAACTTTCAACATACAGGAAAGCCTCGAAGGCCATAGATGAAACGGTCACTAGGACTCCTGTGCAGTTTAGTTTCAGTCTCCTCCTGAGAGTGCTGTCTGAACTGAAGATCCTCTGGCCTTCTCTGCAGTCTGTTGTCCTTCTCCCAGGTCCCCAATCAAAAGTAGTCTTTCAACCTGGCCTGTAGCCAGGAGCTGAAGCTTCATGTTCAGAGCTCAGTGACAAAAATGAGACTGGCAAAGCTTCTACTGCTGCTCTGTGGATAGTAGTACAGGGACTACCTATATAGTGTTTGGTTAGACTACAATGCTAACCAAAGAGCACAGCTAACTATGGCTAGGACAAGAATTAAGAGAAATATAATAAAATACTTCCTGTATTTAGTATTAATCCAGAATACATGTTGGAAAAGACAGTGTTCTGGTAAACAGGTCACAAAGGAGTTTAAAAAGAACATTTTAATGTCTTTTTCTTTAAAGATGTTCAAACCAGTGACTTTCAATTTAAGTAATGGATCTTTTCTTTAAATTAGATTATTAAAGGAGTCTTAAGATAGGGAGTAAAGAGTTTCCTACTCTCCTTAAGTCACAGATCACAGGCCCGAGGCACTTCTGAGAAACCTAAGGGCTCTAAAGAATAAATCTCAAAACTGACTGCAGGTCTGAAAAACCACTAGATAATATAAAGAAGATACCCTTTTAAAGAATGTACTAACAAAATAAATCAAGATACTAGCATCTGCTTAATGGTAAAAAAGGAAAATCATTTGTCATATGGCCACGGAAAATGTCTTCAACCTTTGAGTTCAGCAGGTCAGTATACCTTCTGAAAGAGACTGCTGATGGAGAGAGCAGGTAGAAGCCAGAGAGGCACCTTACTACACAAGGTGACTGAAAGGGCAAGAAAATCAATGTGTGCATATATGCACAAATGTGCACGTGTGCTTTAGTGTTCATGCCAGGTTGTGACTCCCACTTGTGATTTTTCTTGTATGCCATCTCTCTCAATCTTCAGGATGATTAGAAGAAAATAAATGTGGTAAATCACATGATGGACATAATGAGAAAATCCACATAGCAAAAACCTTTCTTTTTAATTGATTATGTATGTATATTTTTTATACTATTGTAGAAAAGAATTTTTCTCATACCCATAAAGTAAACTATACAAAGTTTAAAATAAAAAGACAGCACACATAATTTCTACAAACAGTACATTTTCAAATTTATTTTTACCTCTATAATCTTCTTAATACATACACACTTACAAGTGTACCTTAGCAAAGTAGGGTGCTATGACATTTTTCTCTGTAGATCAGAAAACTTTTTGGAGCTCAGTAAGTTTCTAAGGTTTTCCTTTGACTGAAGTTGAGCCTGGGCAGAAAAGTTGTCTGTTCCTGCAGCTGTGACACAGGATGTTAGGGGGCCCACAACAAGCTAGGATTGGAGGAGGTTCTCTTGTGGCAAAATGGTCAAGACGTGGGCATACTGGCTCAAATTCTAGTCCCATAGAGTATTTGGAAGATGTGTGAATACATGACACATTCCTTGCTGAACTTTAGAATCTGAATAGAGGGAATAAAATTGACTTCTTTTTCTGTTTTCAACTCTTTCTCCCTATAAAAGAGCATACAGATACTTCCCAAAAGACTTGAGATGAAAGGCAAGTCATTTGGCCCTTTGCCCATTCAGATATTCTGTCAGGAATGTCCAGGAAGGTCTGGTCACAGTCAGATTCTAACAGCATTATTTCTAAATAATTTCTCCCTCTAAATCATGTTGGTATTAAGTAGGGAAGTACTTCAAGGCTATTGGATGTTTTCACAACTTTACGTACTTCTAAAACAGATTATTTTTAGTCCCTTCAAGTTAAATTCTAGGCCCTTTAAACCTCCAGGCAAAACTTTCAAAGGAAGATAGTTATTTTCTTGCTACTTGAAGTAAGTGGATCTCCAGCTTCTTTCACTGCAAGTGCTACTTCTGCATTGTTCACAGCCAGAAGGAGAAAAGGGGAGAAATGGGAAGCAGTTGGCAGGTGCTGGCCCCAGTCAGAATATCAGGTCTTCCTCCTCCCAGGCCACATAGCAATCCACTAACACCACTCAGATTGGCATGAGTCACGCTGCTGTACATAAGCTTCCGTGGACGCTTTCCCTAAAAGACTGAAGTTCCTTTGAGGCTGGGTCACATCTTATCACAATCCATGATTTTATTTGGGGCCCTCCCAGAACTCCTTATCCTCCAACTACAAGGGTACCAAGGAACATGACCATCCTCCTTTTCTTTCTGGCCCACTAACTGTATTCTTTCCTATGCTAGCCCAGACTCTAGAGCAGGTCATCTGACTGACTAGAGCAACATGCTGGGCACATCTCACTTAGCCCAGCTGAATTGTTACTGCAACAGGTGGCAATCCATCACTTGCTTCTTCAATGTTAATTTTTGAAAGGCTTATAGAAAAAAAGAGACCTACTTGTATAAATTTTGACCCCCAACAGTGTTTCTCAAGCTTTCTGATCTCACAACCTTATTCTGAAAAAACTGAGGTCCATTTTAGGAAGCATCTAATCCAGTCCACAATTTAAACAATTGCTACAAATGCTTTTCTATGAGAAAACCAATGCAATTACTATGTAGCACATGTGTTCTAAATGTTCTTCACTTCTGTCACACAGAACGTTAAGACATGTATGAAGGACAGGATTGAGCAGACCTGTGTACTTCTTACTGCTTCATCAAGGACAGTCTTACATGCAGTTGGAATGGTGGTGTGACACTGCTTATCCACTCTGTGTCGCGGTGTTGGCAATTCTACTTACCACTACTTTGGCAACAAAAATGCAGACAGCGGCAGAGATAAGTGTCAACACAGAGAAAAGTGTAAAATATTAGTATGAAAATAGTTTTCACCTCCCTTAAAGAACTTTGGGGACGTCAGAGATGCTGGGGAACAAACTACCAAGGGCTATTGTGCCACAAAAACTCAAGATTGTTTCTCTCATGAAAGGTCACAACAGCTCTAGCAAATCCGTAGCTATTAGCCCCTCTTCTAAGACTCTTCTCCTATTAACACAGCTTGAATCATATTCTTCCTGCTGACTTACCCTCTCAGCAATCTTACTGAGGGTGGTCCTCAGTATTTGTTTTTGAAGCTTAGGACAGGATGATAGAGAAAAGTGAAATCCCCAGGAGTAGACTTTCCAATATCCCTCAACCTACGTCCACATACATCATTTTCCCTATTCAAAGCCAATCCTCCCCCATGTGTAACCCAACCCGCAACAATCCTCCTCACCTATGACAGTCACATTTTTGTCTCCACTTTGCTTTTCAAATTACTCTTAGTTTCACTTAAATTACTCTTATGTGATCCCTTCACTGGAAGTCTCTTTGCTTCATGAAGATTGCTGAAGACACCAATCTTCTTATAATGATGTCTTCTGCTTGTGTGAAACAAGATACTAGATCTTTGTCCATTCTTTCCATAGTCTTGATTCAAGAGTTCCTACTTCTATCTGATTGCATATTGGAAGTTCACATTCTCTAGCTTCTTACATATCTCATTCTTTTACCTTCTCAAATTCTTGCATGATTTCCAAATACTGTGTTAAAAAAAAAAAAAATCCCAAATCTGCTTTGATTGGCAGGCACTCACAGCTGCCAGCGTGCCTTGGTTGGCAGCTGCATCTGTTCAGCACCCACTGGGCACTCTCTGCTGTCCAGCTGGTGGTAAGAAGGATTCGGGGGCTGGGCAGCTGGCCAGTAAGAGGGATTCAGAAGCCCCAGACTGGACCTGCGTGCGGGCAAGACTGGATCCACCAAGGGTCCAGGAATAGCCAGGAACAGAGGGTGGGTGGGATGGGGAAGAACACCTTTGCTTTTGTGCTCTTCTTATTCCTTCTGAGGACTAAGTGAGATGAGAGTGAAACAGCAGAGGTGTCCTTCCCCATTGCAGACTGCAACATAGAACGGGTAAGGGACCAGAAAAAGAACCTGCTCATACATGTGCAGGGGACACAGAAAGATAGTACATACTGGTTTGGAGAAAAAACTGTGGTAAAGACCTATCACAGAACTGCACCTACAGCTTCACTGGGAGTGGATGAATCAAAACCCCATTACGGAACTTGCCACCCAAGGAAACAAGGGCCCCTCCTTGAGCACTGGGAGAGGAGGACAGCAGAGTCAGGGTGGCAGTTTCACAGCAAATCTGCAAACTGACAGAGAGATGACCTGCAAAGTCCATCAGTGGATGCCTGCCCACACTGAGAAACCTCTTTACTGACAATGGCTGGGGAAAAGAACCCCTAAGTCAGAGGTCAGCGATATGGAGCGCAGAGGCAGGAAATTGGCAGGGAGATCGAACTGGAGAGGACAGTTAGCAGCAAGAAGACATTGATAAACCCCAAATGAGTATGCACTGGCTGTCCAATGCAAAGCTAGGACTACAAACCATCAAGCACCATATGCATATCCCAGGAACATAGTCCCTCACCTGACAAATGGACACAGGCACAGAAAAGGAAGAGCCAATGAACTCAATATAAATCAACAGACTGAGTGAACACAAGAGGTGTTGGGGGGGTAGGAGAGGGAAGGAAGGCATCACAGCAACTATTTATCTATGTAAGAAATTAAAAGAATTTAATTTAAAAAAAATCCCAAATCTATCTTCAGCCTAGAACCCTTATCCAAGCTTCAGAATAATAAATACAACTCTGAATGGAATAAAAGAAATTATATAGTTTAAGATTCCATTCAGATACATGTATTTACAGGGAATTTTGCTATTTAAAATCTGGAAACTTTATGTAAGCATGTACGTGTGCATTCATTCATTTTAGAGATTAGGTCTAGTTATGTTGCCTGGGGTAGTCTCAAATCCGCAGACTCAATCCCTAGCCTTAGCCTCACAGGTAGTTGGGATTACAGACACATGACACTGTGCCAGATAAAATCTGGAAACTTTAAATGGTAGGTTATGTAAGTCACATTTCTTATATCAATTGCAATTTTTTAATTAAAAAAAAAAGAACAGAATTCCTCATCTTTCTTCATCTTCATTGGTTCTGCCTGCCCCTCACATCACACAAAGCTATGCTTGCCCTTGTGGAGCTCTCAGGCTGCCCATCTTCTCTGACTGTGCTGTAGGGATGTGACATTGACCTGCTCATTCACCTCAATTTCTTGGCCAGGGACAGGCCATAAGAGGGCATACCATCAAATTATCATACAAGTTTGCTGTGAGCCTAGAGCTGCTGGTGGCTATCTTAGCATCATGAGAAAAGAGCCCAACTAACAAGACACCACATAGAAAGGCATCACTGAGTTGGGCACGGTGGCTTGTGCCTGTAAGCTTCAGGCTATGAAGTGGCAGGGGCTAGGGATCACGATTTGAGTCCCGCTTGGGGCAACACAGTGAGACCTAGTCCCCAAAAATAGCTGGGCATGGTGGTGCACACCTGTATTCCTAGCTACGTGGAAAGCTGAAACTGGGAATTGCTTGAGTCTGTGGTACCCTGGGCAACGTGAGCCTGTGGTTCCATGGGCAAAAAAATAGTGAGACCTAGTCAAAAAAAAAAAGGTATCACTGAGCAACAAACACATCCAGATTCTGGTTAAAGTGGTTGTGTGCTGGAATCCAAGCACAACTAAACTTGTCAGTTATGGGAGTCAGTAAAGTCCCTTTTCAGCCTAAGCTAAGCTAGTAAACAATGGATTCTTGTTATGTGGAACTGAGAAGGTTTCGAATAGCTGACTCTCTGGTCTGTGTGAATGGCTCACCCAAACTCCCTCAGTTCCAGCCCCACCATTCAATGGAAACCACTCATAAATTTTTGATATATTTTGTACGTTTTTCTATGTACTTAAAAAACAAACAAACAAACAAACAAACAGGTAAGATCATACTACATAAGACTCCTTTATACTATAAAAACTTCATAATAACTTTTAGTGATGCATCCTTCAACGATACGCATTGTTGTTTACTCAGTCAATGAATATTTAGCATTCAAGTTGTTTCTATTGACAAAGTGATGGCCGCTATTACAGACTCAGACTAGGCTTATGCTGTGAAATAAGGAAAACTTCATTTCACTATCTCATCTGCCTCCAAAGCACTGGTGACAAAACACACATAACTACCTCTGGAGAGTGACAGCTTCGCCATTCCTCCAATGTTTACCTTAAAAAACATTCCTTAGGAGATAGCAGGCAATTTGTAAGTGAACCCCCCTGCCTTCAATTACCTCACAAAAACCAATGTCAACCATTTTTATTGCACCCTCACCATTTGCCTTCCTGTAAGATTCCTTGTAAATTGTGCCTTATACTCAATAAATACCCCCTTTTCTTTATAAATAAACTTGTCTAGCCCATGCTTCTAAACTACCCTTAGCTTGCTGTAGCTAAGCAATCTCTCTTATCATCCTTTCTTACACCCTGCATCCATCTCTCAACAACTAAGGTGTCTTAAATTTAACATGGCCCAACTGAATTCTTAGTTGCTATCCTCCAAATTGCTACTGCAGTTTTCGTCATCTTAGTTACGTCCTCATGTTAGTTGTATGCTATTTGTCCACTGAGGTCTTAGATTTCTCTCTGCTCTTTATCAAAAACATTAATGATTAACCTAACATTAACCCTCCCAACTACCTATCATGTGGACAAAGTGATTTATTCCAAGTTCGAGATAAAGTTATGAACCAGGTGAAATAACTTGTCCAAAGTCAGAAAGACCTAGTGATGGAGTCTGAATTTGCACTCAAGAAGCCTGATTCCAGAGTACATGGCCTAATCACTCTGCTGTGCTGACTTTAAAAGAACAGTTAGGATAGGGATTCTTTAGCTGTTAATATAGTTTAAACACTTTATATCTATTATCAAGGCTGATATATCTAATGAAAGTTAAAAAAAATATTTTTGCAATCAAATATACTATCTTTCCTTTATATTTGTTTTCAAAGCGCAGGACAGGATGACAGACTCCATGCAGGAAAAAAACTGCATGAGGAAAAAACTGAATATCATTAATTTCAATAGTATGATTTGAAAGATTATTTAACCATCAATTCTTCCAGAATTCATTTTCATGTGTGAGTAATGATTTAAGCTGGTTTTCATCCAAACAGCTATTCAAATAGCCTAGTACCATCTGTTGAATAGTAATCATTTCTTCCCCTTCAGGGGAGTAATTCTGGAGTGAATCCTAAGCTAGACTCCTCTGAAGAGAAATCTACACAACTACTGGTTCAAAGAGACTCAGCAATCAGACATTTACAACAAAAAATGTAAAAAATATTCAATCTCACTCTTAATTAAGCAAAAGCAAATTAAAATGCTACTTCTCTCATTTATTTGGCAGACCAAACAGTTCAATACCCAAAACTGTTGCAATCGGAGACACGAAACAGAACTGCCAAACTGCCCTCTAAAAACTCAACAAATTTACACTCTTACCAGCTGTCTTTGAGACCATCATTTCCACATAGTCTCAACCACATAGTGGGTCATCAAACTTTTTGATACTTGCTACTGTGATGGGGAGAGGAGTTACTAATCTTTCTATTCTCATATTTTATTTAATAAAAATTAGTACCTTTTCCTATATTTAAGGTATACTGGATTTCCTTTTCTGTAAGTTATCTTTTATCACACTTAAAACTGCTAGTGCTTTAACTTGAAAGTTTTAACCAAGTTTCCCGATGCTCATTCATTTATATCATTTTCATACAAATCTAGATTATTAGTCCTCTATAGGCAGTTCTTAATCTCTCTTATCACTGTTCCATGTCCAGGGCCCAAGTATGTCCAGGACCCAAGTACCTTTCATGGTACAGAATATACATTAAAATCCGGCCAGGTACGGTGGCTCGTGCCTGTAAGTTTCAGCCTATGAGGCAGCTGGGGCTTAGGGATCGTGGTTCGAGTCCCGTATGGGGCCCGTAGCGAGACCTAGTTCCAAAAAAATAGCTGGGCATGGTGGCGCGTGCCTGTAATCCCAGCTACCTGGGAAGCTGAGGATGGGGATTGCTTGAGTCTGTGGTACCCTGGGCAACGAGAGCCTGCAGTTCCATGGGCAGAAATAGCGAAAAAAGAATATACATTAAAATCATTTATGTGTGTTATAGAGAAAAACTAAAACCCATTTGTTGGCAGCCACAAACATAGCCACAAATTCTTTGCAACTTCTTCCATTAATGGGTGGACTTATTTTCCTACCTTCTGAATCTAGACTGACTTTGTAATTTGCTCAAAAAACAGACTGTGACAGAAATGTGTCTAGTATGTCACCTGGCTTTTATAGACCTCATAGCTTTCATTCTTGCTCTTTTGGAGTATTTTTGCCATCATGAGAAGCAGCTCAGTCTGTCCTATTAGGACAACAGCACAGAAGAGCATCAACTGCAAGATAGGAGAAACCACCTTAGACCGTACAACTGGAGGCAAACTGAACAGACCCTACCAGCAGTGGTCGGTACAACAGAACTAAGAACAAATACATGACAGCTGCTTAAAGGTTGCCAAGTTAGGTAAGATTTGTTATTCGATAACAGATAACTATTATGAACTTCAGGGTTCAATCATCCCTTTAAAGGAATACTTTGTATCTATCCCTAAGATGTATTTATTTCAGTATTGATATTTCACAATCCAGACCTACAGATGTCACAACCCTGTGAAGCAGACATTATTAATAACCCTGTTTTATAAACTGAAAACTAAAGCCCAGATAAGTCAAATAGTTTCTTCACACAGCTACTAAGTGGCTGGGCTTTGGATGAGAACTGGGAAGTCTAGTTGCAAAGTCTGTGCTCCTAAAACATGAAGTTGTACCGCTCATTCCAATACAACTCCGTTTTTCTATGTTATTTAATTCATAGTCCCTCCCTGCTTCTTCATTATATTCATCGAATACTTACATTTCAAACTTAACTTTCTGATTTTTAGTGGTGTTATTATCAGAAAGAATTAATCTCAAAGCTCATGACCTTAACCTAAGGAAAATAAGGTAAAAAGGCCTCAGAAATAACATAATTGCAAATCAATTTTCTATCATAAAAAGTCAGGAAACATAGGAGAGAAGCCTGAAAGGTCTGTTTATCATCTCTCTTAACTATGCTTTTTTGTTATGTATCTATCTCTTTTGAAAAAGGCAAATCAAAGATTTAAGTAACACCTTTAAGATCATACAACATATAAGTCAATTTAGTCAATAACACATACAAAGCTTGTGAAGTTCTAATTTAAAAAAGTCTGTGGTTAGAATATGTAACTGTAAAGAGCTGGGTATAGAGTTGTGAGAAAGGACAAAAGAGAGTGATAGTTTGGAGGCTGTGGGCTATTAGAAGCATGGCTGGTAGCAACTTTAAGGTAAATTACTAGGTCTTTTATAGAGTTTAGGCAAGGGGAAAAAATTAACTAGGGAAGGCTAATGGCTAGGGTACAATAAA
This sequence comes from Uropsilus gracilis, assembly GCA_004024945.1. Classification (NCBI taxonomy): domain Eukaryota; kingdom Metazoa; phylum Chordata; class Mammalia; order Eulipotyphla; family Talpidae; genus Uropsilus; species Uropsilus gracilis. The sequence continues at coordinate 30,505 of PVHY01017776.1, forward strand.
ATTGGGTAAAACATTAGTTTTTGTGAGATAATGGCGGGCAGGGGATTTACTCATAAATTTGTTGGTAACTTTTAAGGAATGTTTCTTTTTTCTATTTTTTTTTTTTTTTGAGACTAGGTC
>PVHY01017777.1:0-30627 GCA_004024945.1 Uropsilus gracilis
ACACTGCTTGCAGAGTGAGTCCTGAACTTGAAGTCCCAGGTTTTTTCACTTCTGTAATCCTGCTGATAGATACGCTTGTCACCTAAGCATTTTCCCAGTGGGAAATGAATTCGGCTGGACGATTTCATAGCAGAATTCGACAGCTAACTTTAAATACAGTCGCAATTTACTGCACCATCTGGGTCTACCTAAATCTACTTTTTACCTTGCCAGCTTCTCCCTTCCCTTCTCAGATCGAATTATCTGTGACAAAGTTGCCAGATTTTAAAGTTAAAGGAGGGAAAAGAGGAGATGAGCTTCCTTCCCCTACCATCCATATTGCCCTCTCTTCCATACTCTGCTCTTCTTGCGTCTCTCTTTCGACCCCCCTCTCCCCCATCCCCACCCCACCCCATCCCATTCCAACATCTTACCTGTGGCCCTGGGTATTTTCCGCGCTGCGTCCGGGTGCCGAGAGTCGGAGACCAGCCTTGCCGAGGCTCCTCGAAGCCCGAATTTGGCGGCTGAACCTCTTGGCGATAACTTTGATGGTCATAATGACGCCGGTGGCAACCATTTTAACGAAGATCAATCTTCACTCAAGGCAGTTCCATGTCTCCTCCCGCGCTCGCGCCCCACCCTGCCCGAATCCCCGAAGCACGGTGGTGGTTACCCGCTAGCAGCACGACGGGAGAGATCCGCTGCCGAGGCCGGGACTGAGAGGATAGGAACGGTACTTGGAGGTCGGCCTGCGTGCGAGCTTCCGAAGCCGCCCAGAGACCCTGGCATCTGGGCGCCGGGCGCACATCTCGCATCCCCCGCCTCAGCGCCAATTCAGACCCCAACCCGCCCCCCCTTCCCTCCCTGCCGCCACACCCAGCACTTTGGGGTGTGTTAGGGGCAAATCCGGAATCCATTTGCCCATCCTTCTGTTGGCGCTTTCCTTTTAACCTTGGATCCACTGGGGGCGCGTCAGAAATGGAAGGGGAGGCCAGGTGTGAGGTATATTTATATACATTTATGCAAGTAGTTAATGCCAAAAGTTTTTATCTTATTCCCCCTTGGCGCCAACTTATTTCACCAACGCGAGTTTTGCTCAGAAAATCAATCCCACCTCTTTAAGGTGATAAACGAAATTCTCCCCCCAGGTGAGAAAATGAAGGCAGGAGAGGTGCGCGGTGGCTGGGGAGGTCAGGGGAAGGGATAGCGGGTGGGCGTCAGCAATCTGCACTTGATCCAGCGTCCAACTCCACCCTTGCCCCGGAGGCAGCCGGACTCCGAGCACTGAGAGCCCTTCTCGGGCGGGTTTCCTGGCCATTAACGAGGTCAGAACTCAGCCTGGAGGAAGCCCTCACAGCTCCCGTTCACTACACAGTCCAGGCACCCTGCGCTATCACCCCTGGCTAACCGCGCCCAGCGGAGGAGAGTTGCAGCCACAGGAATTTGGGAAGGGCACACACACACACACACACACACACACACACCGCCCCCGTCGCCTGGCTTGCTTTGGAGACTGAATGGTACAACTCGATTCAGACTCTAACCCACCGGGGAACAGGGAGCCGACCGGGGTAGGAGGAGGGGGCGGACAAGGCCCTAGTCGGGGGTGCAAGCAGGCGGAGGCGCGACCTGAGCGGAAGTAGCGGATGCCTTTATTGCTGTCGTTTGGCGCCCCCGTCTGTTTTCCTCGCAGTCTCAGCCTCTGTGAGATGCTTTCAATCGCAGAAGCCTCCTCTGGGGGTTAGTGTGTAAACCGCGAGTCCTTTCTCCTTTATCCAGCGGGTGGGTCTCCCACCTTCGTCCTCTGGGGCCTCGTGCATTGGACCCAACGGCTGCTACAAACTGGACCTCAGTCTGTTGAAAAGGGAAAACACCGTTTCTCAGCGACACCTTCGTTCATTAGTGGTTTTGGAAACTATTTTGCACCTTTTAAATGACACTACTATTGCATATTCTAGCTCGTTTATTATGAAAAGTGCTCTTGAGACCATGTCAGGAAAACTCACAATAAAAGACCTGTAAGTTTTCACTGCTGCATTTAGTATACAGTGTTTCAGGGGAGGCATGAACATTCCATTGCAATATTTAAGATCCCTTTATTTAGGTTCCACACCTTTTAGTCGTAATATTGACATATATGTGTATTATATATATGTATTATGTATATATATAGCTTCTACATAGAAATTGCAAGTGTTTTTAACATGTTATCTAGTCAGAAACACAGTTCTAGAAATAGAGTCGATCATTTTTCTCTTTTTCAGAAACAAAAAACATTCCACAGGAGGTTTAGGACTTGTTCCTGATTTTAGTTTATATCTGATAATATCCGAGTTATACGGTATTTAAAAGCAACAGGCTGCTGTTTTGGTTGATTCCCCCATTTTGCACATCTCTTTAAATATAGGCCTACCTCAAAAGCATTGAGACTGTGTGGAGGGTACTGAGACGATTAACACAGTTCTGCTGGTGTTTGCTAGTGAAGTGCCCGTGTTTACTAGCGAAGTGCCCGAACTTTGCACTTCTCCCAGGCTGAGACTAGAAGAGGCCTGTCAAATGTTCCAGGTTTTCAGATTCAGCCTTCAGGCCATGAGACCTCCTACCCACTACCAAGGTACAGGACTTACCCAATAAAAGAAGCCAACCCATGTCCCCCGTGGCTTAGCAGGAATTTTTAAGATGCACTGGGGGTGAGGGTGCAGGAAAGACTTTTCTCCAAATGGACTGAAAAGCTCAAAAGGGAGAATGACATGAAAGAGGGCTAAATTTTAGTTAGGCCTCTAGACTAAATATTTGTTTCTTGAGCGGCGGCGGGTCCTCCGAGGTGAAGTGGTAAACACTCTTGGCCTGAGACTGAAAGTAATAAAATTTTGTCCAGGCTGCCCGAGGGGAGGGGCGCTAATGAAGGCGGAGTCGCAGGCAGTCGCGATGCTCCTGGGGCTTGGCTCCTGCTTTCCGGGCCATGGGGCCATATCCCTACTGGCTGGCATTCGGGCGCAAGCTCGCTGTGGAAGGGGCGGGAAGGGGGAGAGAGGGGTGGGTTCGGGACTGGAGCCGATTGTGGGGTGTTGGGGGGACGGCAGAACGAACGGCTAGAGCCTGAGCTGGAATACCAGGCTCATTTTCTTTAGGCTAAGTGCGGTCCTCTGAGCTGGAGATTTCCGTTTATGAGGGAGGATGAGGACTTGGCCTTTTCAAGTTTATTCCGTACTGACAACTTTTCGCTTCCGTCCCTCGGCAGGCGGGCCTCGTTCTATTTCTTCCCGGGGTTTTCCCTACTTCTTCTGGCTAGCTGTAATTCTCCTTCTCTTTACTCCTGCATTCCCGCAGTCCAGCAGGGTCCTTCTCGGTGAGGGGAAGAGGGAAGGTATTTTCTCCTTGGAGCCTGAGGAGTCCCAGACCTGCCGCCAGCCTCAAGCTCTTGAGCCTTCAGACACCACAGGAAAACTTGCAGGGCCATCTAGCGTCAGGCCTGGGGAACTGCGCGCTGCCCGGGCTAGCCTGACCCTCCCGCTTGTCCCTCGCATCCCTGCCTTCGCTGAACCCCTATCTGTCTTGCGTGGTTAGGTATTTCCCTAATCTGAGTGCCCGAATGCGCCGGCGAGGAGCGAGCGAGCAAGAGAAGAGAAAGAGAGAGGCAGAGAGAGACAAAGAGAGACAGAGGAGAAACGGTCTTACTTTTCTTCTCAAAAATGCTGCAAAATGTGCACGTATCCGGACATCAGTTAACACTATTCCTAGAGAAATGTATTCTGAGAACAACCCAACACCTGGAAGCGTGGGGGGGGGGAGCACCAGGGAATTGTTGGTAGTCTTTGTTTTGCTAAAAACATAACAAGTTACGTGGGTCCTCTGACTCTCGCCCACCCTCCGGAGTCCCCTTCACACTGAGATTATTGCCTTTCTGAGCGAAGGGAAGGCGCTCACCAGGACTGAAGAAATTCTCTCCACCCCAAGCAAGAACCACCTGTCCTGCGGGAGGCAAACCTGGTTCCACCCCAAAATTTGGGGAGTTTGTCATAATTTGCATTTTATTAGGCTTTATTGTGTCCTAAAAAAATATATCTCAAAAGTTGCCGTGCTCAATTGCCTAGCTTTTGCTAGACACCCATTTCTTTATCCCAGATTTGTTGTGGGTTTTGTTTTTCATCCCTTTGATATTTCCAACTTGAGTGAAACTGGATATTGCCTATAGAGGGAAAATTAGAGCACAGACTTGGTTAAGACCCCAGTCAGTTCTTTTGGATTTAAAACTCCTTTGGAATTAAGACATCACTGATACATTTGAGTTCTGAACTTCTTGCAACATAATTAGGAGGGTGTTCTGCGCTCCCTGGTGTGGTCATCAAGGAAAATACTTCAAAGAAGTCCCCAGGACCCCACTTCCAATAGGACCAAGAAGCTGTTCTCCTGGGTCTAATGGCCACCGATTATGTAGTTAATTGAGCTCATTGCTGTCTTGGCAAACAGAGGAACTTTTGCTCTTCAATAAATCTAATTCAAAGATTGCATCTGCTCTTTCCCCAAACTGGGAGAGGGACATGATTTCAAAGTTCATCAATAAGGAAAAAGAGAAAAGGTATGACTTCCAGAACATCACTGCGTTCCAAAAAGGGTGCTTATGGGGGAAATGAGGGTAGGGAGAGCTCTCTAGTACAGTGGGGCTTTGGACCCTATTATGTTTCTCATCAAAGCAGAGGAGGAAACAAAACTGATTTCACCAAATTACACAGCAGTGTTTGGAGACATTGATGGTTGGAAAGGATTTTCATTAAACAGACTATTTTTGTTGTTAGAGTTTCAACATGGGGGAGGGGAGAAAGGGAGAGAGACAGAGAAAGAGAGGGAGAGAGAGAGAGAGATCTGTCTGCCTTTGCCTTAATGGGAGGAAAATTATGTCCCCTGAAGTTAAACCTAAAATTGACTCAGATATAAGATAAACAAGTTAAATGAAATATTTCTGCAAATCAACTTCAAAATTCCTCCCCTACCTATCATCCTCAGCTTGTAAAAGATATGTCTTATTAGTTGATAAACAGAGCAGCTCTAAGTCTGCTGGCTCTCCACCTCGGGACCATGATCGAAAGCAGCAGTTGCTCTAGGGCACTGGGTTTTGTGTTCCTCAACAGGATCAAGTCAGAGCCTGTTTCTTAGGTGAACTTCTCTCCCCCAGACCTGAGACCCCAAAAGCAGCACTGGAAACAGGTTCAAGGGACAGAATAGCGAGGGCCAATGATCCTTATTATTCAAAGCCGCTCTAATCTGTGAACATCCTCTGGGCAGCGATGGGCAGAAAAAAAAAAAATCCCAAACCCTACAGAATAACTGGAACCAAGTCACCCTTGAGAAGAGTCATTCATTAATTTAGACTCTCCTCCCAGTTCTGCCTTTTAAGCCAAAAGTGGAAGACTGCCTGAAATCAGCAAACTTGACAGTTCTTCCTTGCTATCATAATTTCCATTTTTAACCAGTCATTAAAAGCTATTTCTTGGACAGAAAATGGCACAGAAGTTCCTGGGCACAAAATTGCAAAAATATAGTCAGTTTTAAATCTAACATTCATCAGTTTCAGTTTTGTCTCAGAAATAATTCAACGAATTTGTTGTCTGCGGACATGAAAAAAGTTAAAGTATCTCTATCTTTTCCCTCTCTGAGGAAAAAGGAGACAAAGGAAAAGTAAGAGATTTCAGGGTGGTATCCCATGATTAGTTTGATACTGAAATCACTGGATAGAACGAACTCTTCCCAAATGTTAGCAACTCTGTCATCTAACTTTTGCTGGATTTTTAAAATTGTTCCCCCCAAAACCTGCTGCTTCCTCTGCCTTCTCTCAAGTAACCAAAACTGATCTCGCCAGGAAATTTCTATTTCCCACAATTTTCGGCAAAGGCTTAGTCCCCTCTTGTCTCAAATTGGGTCAGGAACATGTCTAAGACTCAACAAGGTCAAACAAATTCTCCTGCTTTTCCTTTCCAGTGCCCCTCTCATAACTTTCCCCTTTATTTGAGCCTTTTATGGTTACTGCATTTTGCATGTCAACACTCCCAACACCAGCAGCCCACCCTGCAAAGCTAAACCAGGCCCAGGGTAAGTTTTCTGGCTCTTTTGCTCACCATCCAGGTCCCGTCTTGGGTCCTGGAGCAGTGGAGCTAGGTGGCAAGCTAGCACTGCCAACCACAGGGATAGAGGAACAATTTTTTTGGAGATGGGCCGGGCTGGGGAGTGATGCCACAGAACCAATGGGCTCATTCTGAAGGTGCTGCACCCTCCTCTTCCCTGCCCCTCCCCCCCTGCATCCTCAGCTCCACAGATCTAATCTGGAGTGAGTCCTTCATTTCACTCACACTGGCTCTCCACAAATGGCTAAGATGAGGGGTGGTGGACTGATTCTCTCTGCCTGAAGAATGGCAGGAAGGGAAGAAGAGAGGTCAAGGCTGTGATCTTGACACCCTGGTGGAGCCGTTTGAGAGCCACTCCACCTCCTGAAAGTCAAACCCAGCTGCAGGCTGCTCCCATCATGAGCCCCAACTTTGCTTGGACAAAATTAAAACAAAGCAAATATTTTAATTTGTCCCTCTCAGTTCTCTGCCGTTGGCAGCTTGGAAAAGAAAGTGAAACAAAGATCTCTGGGAAAGTGAAGTTTTCGATTAATTGGTGTGCGTGACCAGGGAGGGTGGGTGGTGGCTGCAAAATTCGAGAGGAGGGGAGGTTGTGAGGCACAGAAGTTTCGCTTTGGGCTGCAGAGTGGCTTTCTCCTGGAGCTTTCCACAGGGGCTTTCTGCTAAGGCGGGGAGGGGGGGTGGTTGATGGGGAAGGGGGGGGAGCAGGGGAGGGGGCACTGCTCCAGCGCTAGGGAATTCAACTCAGGAGGCAATTCTCCGCTGGCCCTAGTGTAGAAGCGAATGTCGGGACCCGGCGTCCGGACTTTTTCCAGCGGGGGCAGATCGTCAAGTTTGCGGCACGGAGGCTAAATCTTTTCTTCTGCTTGGCTTACCGGTAAGTCTCAGCCCAAAGCCTCAAGGGCACTTCCTGGGTATTTTTCCGCGCGGACAGTGTGTGTCTAGGGTGGGTCTGTTCCACTTGATGGCGCGTGAAATCACACTAGTGAGAGGTCTTTGCTTCGCAGCAGGGCGCAAGGTAGGGAAATCCAGCTTCCTTGGGTTTGGGTCTAGGTCAGCTGAACCCAAGGAATTAAATGACAGAATTTTAAAAATCGGTCCGTCTTCGCCTCTTTCTAACCAGCTCTGTCATTCGTCTTCATTGAGCTGTGCAGCTGCGGGAAGCGAGAGGGGGCAAAACCGCCGTGGCGGAGACACCGCGCAGGCCCCGGCGCTGCCCCGGCCACAGACAGGGCCTAGGCTGGGCGCTCGAGCGCTCTGCTCTTGGGGGTGGCGGCGGCGTAAACGCTCGGGTCCCGGGGAGGGCGGGAAGGGGAGGTGGGCTGGTGCAAGGGACGAGGGAGGGGTCGGGGCCCGGGTGGGTGGGTCCGGCGGGACCCGGGCCAAGAGCCAGGCTCTCCTGCGCCCCCACCCCCACGTGGCCCCGTGCAGCCAATGGCACGGCCCCGAGCGGGAGCCCTCCGGGAGGGAGGCGGCCCCCAGCCCAGCCCAGGCCCCCTCCCAACCTGAACTTCGTTTTTATAAACGTCCCGCGATGAGCTAACCTGTTGGAGGGCGGGCGGGCGGGCGGGCGGGCGGGAGGCGGGAGGCGTAGAGAGGGAGAGAGAGAGGGCGAGAGGAAGAGGGCGGGAGCGATAGAACAGGAGAGAAAGGAGAGGAGGGAGGAGGCGCACCGCGCCATGGTGTCCTGCGCGGGGCCAAGTCCAGGGCCGGGGCCGGGCCAGGCCGGGCCATGAGCCGTGCCGGGACCTGGGACATGGACGGGCTGCGGGCTGACGGTGGGGCCGCCGGGGCGGCCCCTGCCTCCTCCTCCTCCTCCTCCTCCTCCGTGGCGACGGCGGCTCCCGGCCAGTGTCGCGGCTTCCTCTCCGCGCCAGTGTTCGCCGGGGCGCACTCTGGGCGCGCGGCGGCGGCCGCGGCCGCGGCGGCGGCGGCGGCGGCCGCGGCCTCCGGCTTCGCCTACCCGGGTACCGCTGAGCGCGCGGGCTCCGCGTCGTCGTCGTCGTCTTCTGCTGTGGTCACAGCGCGTCCTGAGGCTCCCTCCACCAAAGAGTGCCCGGCGCCCAGCGCGGCCGCTGCAGCGCCCCCGGGCGCCCCAGCGCTGGGCTACGGCTACCACTTCGGCAACGGCTACTACAGCTGCCGCATGTCGCACGGCGTGGGCTTACAGCAAAACGCTCTCAAGTCGTCGCCGCACGCCTCGCTGGGAGGCTTCCCGGTGGAGAAGTATATGGACGTGTCTGGCCTGGCGAGCAGCAGCGTGCCGACCAACGAGGTGCCCGCACGAGCCAAGGAGGTGTCCTTCTACCAAGGCTACACTAGTCCCTACCAGCACGTGCCTGGCTACATCGATATGGTGTCTACCTTCAGCTCCGGGGAGCCTCGGCACGAGGCATATATCTCCATGGAGGGTTACCAGTCCTGGACACTGGCCAACGGGTGGAACAGCCAGGTGTACTGTGCCAAGGACCAGCCCCAGGGCTCCCACTTTTGGAAATCATCCTTTCCAGGTAGGGACCAGGGGAAATGGGAGAGGGGTGGGGGGAAGAGAAGGCAAAGAAAGGACTAGGCAGATAAGCCCCTGCTTATGGTGGGTGCCTGCCTCACCTCACCCGGGTGAACCCTGTGGAACAGTTTGTCCAAGTCACATGAAATCTATAAATCCCTGTTTCAATTTAAACCGTCGCTGTCACGATCTTCTTTATGCCGGCCTGCACATGTTTTCCTCTCCAAGTTGAGGATCTTTCCCATCCTTTGCTTGGGCCTTGATCCCTCCTCCCCAAAGAGGTGTCATACGGTTTAGCCCACTTTTTAAGGATGTGGTTGTCTCAGGATTGACCACTAAAGCTTCTTGGAGCTCACAGACACCACACACAGCAACACAAGGAATCAAGGCTGGCGGAATCAGCCTGGATTTTCCTTTTTAAGTCTGTGTATGTTTATGTGTGTATAACCAGCATTTGTAGAAACTGTCCTTAGGAGTGTTCCCAATAGCCACACCATAAAGTCACAGGCTTGTTAAGATGCCTGTTTGAAAAACCATGATGATCCATCAAATTGGCCTTTACTTTGAAGTGTTAATAATCTTTCTTTAATAACATGCAAATAATGTCTGTGTCAATAAATAATAATAAAGGATAAATAGCCTTTTTTTAAAAAAAAATTCCTGTCCCCTTTCTAACACACACACACACACACATATACACACACACTTCTCAGCTGACAAATCCAGGTATCTCCATCTAATTTTTCATGTGCTCTTTTTTTTTATATATATACCAGGGGAGGTGGCTCTAAATCAGCCAGACATGTGTGTCTATCGTCGGGGGAGGAAAAAGAGAGTGCCTTACACCAAACTGCAGCTCAAAGAACTGGAGAACGAGTATGCCGTTAACAAGTTCATTAACAAGGACAAGCGGCGGCGGATCTCGGCTGCCACGAACCTATCTGAGAGACAAGTGACCATTTGGTTTCAGAATCGAAGAGTGAAAGACAAGAAAATCGTCTCTAAGCTTAAAGACACTGTCTCCTGATGTGGGCCAGATAGGCCAATGAGAATTTAAATACTTGCAGTTGTCTCCAAAAGACCTTTGGAAAGACTTGAATGTGTATTTAATTCCATCTCCACCTCGCTGCCAATGATGGCAAATTTTGTGAATTGTTTTTCTCTTTTCCCCTTATCTGGTTCTAAAACCTTTTGCTGCCCAACCTGACTTTGTAGTTCTGTTTCTTACTTGTTTGATATTAATTTGTTCTTGTCTAGGTTTTTTTTTTTTTAATGACATTTTAAACATTCTATTTCTCCCCACCCCAGGTCAGTATAAAGGACTTGAAGTATTTTTGAATCACCCCCCCCACTACCTAAATGAAATTCAGAAGTATCACTCTGATTTTTGAGGAAAAAAAAAACTTTATATTCCTGTTTCCAAGCACTGATCTTCATAATACCTTAAGACAGCAGGATTTGCAGTCATTCATATCCTGTGATTGGGTAATTGAATCATTAGCTCTCAGCAGTTGCCCTGAGGCAAGTGGAAACAGTTTAGGACAGACAGTGCTCTAGGGTCACTGGGAAAGTCTAACAGGAGACTGAGGGCATTGTCATGACTTTAAAAGTGGCTACCTACCTTATTAATTAGGGTTTGCATCATTATGGGAATGAAGACAATCTTTCCGATTTTGGCTCTTTCACTTGCCGTGGTAGTTATATGTGTTTAATGCCTTGGAGACTGTGCTCTTATAATCTTTAATTTGAAGAGAATGAATTGTCACGGATGCCTTCATTTCCCCAGCTCTAGGTGCAGGTATTTCAATGACTGCAGTTGGCAGAATGACCATAGATGGTGTAAAAGTACACCTTTCCTTGACCTCAGGTCTGTGAAACTAGAATTGAAGCTGTCTCCAGTCCACCCTCCCTGCCCCCAAAGAGGCTGAATTAATGTGATCATGGGTGGGAACTTTTATCCACAAAACCCCATGAAGAACTTGACTGTCTGAACAAATGTATTAGACTTCTTATAGAGCTTTAAAACATCTACCACAAGCGCAAACAATGTGGAACTCTAAAATCCAAAAAAGATTTTTAAATTTTCTGAAAGTGATGATCAATAACTACTTTTAAAGGGCTGCATATTTATACAACTGAAAGATTATTTTTGTAGCTACAATGTCTGTAAGTTGGGATACCTGGAGAGTACTTCAGGCATTTAAAAATCACCCTTTTTTACTCCTAGGGAGATGCAAATAAAACAGAACTCTCTTATTTCCTGAGTCTTTATACATTTGTTTTCTGATTTCTTTAAGGCTGCCTCTAGAAACTGTTCTTATTTATTATAAAAATCTTGTTATCCTGCACACTCTGATGTTCCCTGTAGATGAAGAAAATGAAACACCGGTTCTGGTCTCTGAAACCTCCTGGTTCTCCAATTCTAACACCCCTTCCCCTCCCCCTCTCTTTTCCTTGTGGCTTTAACATAAGTAGTGAAGTCCTTCAATGAAGATATAATTTGTGGTATCTAAAATGTGTTTTTTTAAAAAACCAGGCCAGCTCAAAAAAATCTCCAATAAAAATTTACTTTATCAATATTATCAATTCATTCAAAGTTTGTTTTTTTAAAATCAATATATATGGGTGCCTGGGTATAGGAAAACTTGCTCACTTGGAGGTTTTCTTCCTAGAAGGTTCGTTATAAATATCTACTCAAGGAAACCCTTGAAATTAGACATATCCATATTTGGCAATCGGGGAAGAAACATTTCAAGCATATATCCCTTGTCGCTTTCTCCCTACAGCCTGCACACAGTAGTCGAAGACCGAAGCCATAATTATACACCCCAACCGTCTAGAAGCAAGTTTTAGGCACGATGAACTCTCTTCTTGAGGCCTTTTTTGCCACTCAGGGAAATGGCTGACCGCTGAGGACCTGGATGCATCATCCCCCTTTGTCAGAGCCCAGACACAGTCCATTTGGCAGCTGCTAACTTTTGTGATATATAAGTTAGATGCAGATGTTGGAAACCTCACACAAAATAGAAATCCTTCTAACAGGAGGGTTCCCGTATGGCTCTGCCAGAGAAAGTCCAGAAACCCAAGGTCCGGAGCTACTTTCGTTTTCTCTGGTCCGGTTTGCTTGCTCTCCTGCCTCGCAACCGACTGCGGACGGGCGACCAACTTCGTTTTAATCAAGCGGGAGAAGATGAAAAGTCACCACGATCCCTGAGAAAAGTAATCCCTGGCAGAGGAGCCAAACCGCCCCCCGGCCCCGTCTTTCACTTCACGAATTCACTAACATTTTCTTTTTCTCACAAGGTGTTTTCGTCTGAAATGGGTGCTTTTCCTTCCGCTCCATTGTGGTCCCCACCAACTCCCCGATCTTTCCTGTAAATTCCAGCTTCCAGGAGGGCCGGACTCCGCTTCCCAGGTCCGTTCTGCAGGCTTCCCGTCGGCAGGACTGGGAGGTGGGGACTTGCCTCGCGGTTTCCCTTTCATCTCTAGTTTGGCGGGTCAGTTTCTCTTCGCCAGAGAGAACCGGGAGGTTTGGTGAAGATTAAAAGTGCGCTCGAACGCGCTCCGGTGGAATTTAAATTGACAGTCTAATCAATAACAGATGAAGACTCGGTTATTTATATGCATTCCATTTGCATTTCGAGATGAAGAGGGAGAGGAGCCGTCGGCGGCCTGAGCGCTGGAGCGAAGGCCGGCGGGGCGCTGAGAGGCCTTTCCTCGAGGTGCCGCGGTCGGCGAGGCCGCGGGGAGAGCCGAGAGCGCCCCGGCAACCTGGCAGCTTTCGAGCGCGGCGGGTGGCGAACCCAGGCCCGGGCTTCCACCCGCGCGCGGTCCAGGGGGCCGGGGAGGCGCTGGAGCCGCGACGCACAGCCAGACAAAAGAGCGGCCGCGACGCTTCCTCGTGTCCGGCAGCCCGCGGGATCCCTCCGGCTCCGCTCTCCCCGCCAGCCTTGGCGCAAGATCTCTGGCTTCCCGAGACGCTCGGCCGCGCCTGGCAGCGGGCCTTGACCGCACGGGCGGGCGGCCCCAGGCCGGCTGCGCCGCCCTTCGCTGTTGATCTTGACCGTGCGGCGCTTCGCCAGCGTGGAGCTCGCTCGCCATCTCCTGGGCGGTCGGCGCATTGGCCGAGCTCGCCTTTGAGCTCAAAGGCCAAATCGTTTCCTATTCTTCAACCACCAGCCAACCCTCCTGCATCCCCGCCCCCAACCCTCATCCCCTCCCCACCCCCAGCGCCATGACGCCCTCCCTCCCTGTTCCCAGCTCTCAGTTCCACGCACATAACTGTGCCCGCCGAACCTCAGAAATCAAAAACCCGAGAGGTCCAATGGGTCGCGTGGGCACCGTTCAGAGTGAAGGAGAATGGGAGAGCCTGTTTGAGTCTTTTCTGTTTTCCAGTAAATTTCCTCTATGTCTGTAGAGGCAAATCTCAGCTGTCTGGCTGTCTAAAGATTGGGGCAAGAGCTTTCTGAACCTGGAAATACCGGAGAGTCGCTGTTACTGTCAGGGAGGGAGGAGAAAGCAGGCACCTCTGGAGCAAGAGCTTTTGGGCCCGAGGAGGCTACAGCCCCCTTGAAGCCAGAGCAAGTTTCCCCAAATAAGGTCCTATTCTTCAACCCCCTGAGTCCCTAAGAAGTGAGGTTATAGCTTGTGGCCTACACCTCAAGTGAAAGGACAGGAAATGGAGCACATCGCTCTGAATTCCTAAGGAAACTCTGACGGAGCCCTAAGGAGCTCCAGAGTTGCCTACCCCCTCCCTTACCCCACCCACCCCACCCCCAGGGGGAGGAAGAAGTCGATGGCCTTCCCCAGAGCCGCCCAATTGGTCGCCATAACTCACACAATAAAGCCGCAGCTCGGTGGTCAGCCTTGCCCTCCGGCGGCGCCTGTGTGGTCTCCGGGCCGAGCTGGCGGTCTAACCAATTCCAGCTTGACTGGGAGACAGGCTGCAGGCTGGAGCTGGCGTCAGCCACCGGGTGGCTGGGGGTCCTGGGGTGAAGACAGGCGAGGCGGACAGCTAAGCCTCCCACAAGACCAGATCAAGGCTTGGAGCAGGAGCTGCCATATTGCTTCCGGAGAGGGAGCACTATCTTGCCTCTTTCCCTTGTTTCAGACCTGGAACCTGTGCCTGGTGGAGGCTCTGAGTTGAGAAACCGCACCCTGGCTCTAGCTCTTCCGCCCTTCACATCAGATGGGGGGAGATCGTGCTTTCTCTGCACGCCACAGAGTGGATGAACACCTTTGGAATTGGAATTGGCAAGGTTTAGTGACCAAGGTGATTGCCCAGAGGAATGTAACCTTTGGTCATGATTGGCCAGTCCAGCTGTCCTGTCCGGGACCAGCACTCTCCATGAATGTAAATGGCGACTTCCGTAGCAGCAGAGGCCTGGGCCTTGGCGATGCACAGCAGGAGTGGCGGGCGTGAAGCTCCCTTCCTGGGCAGCCAACTTGGGCACTTGGTGATTCCTTTCTCTTGGAATAGCAAACTTCTGGGGCAGTGTCTGCAGCCTGGCACACAGGGTCCAGACTCTCCACTGTCAGCTCATCCTGGACGCAGAGAGCTCTCTGCAACCCTTCTACGGGAGGGTGGGGGTAAGGGTAGCATTGTTCAGACCTAGGGAAACTGCAGCCCCACCAAACTGCAGGTTCTCCAGGCTAGGCAAGAAGCGGGCAACACTACCATAGGCCTCAGCTTGCAATTTCAACCTGGTAGAGGCAAGCCTGCCCCCGGTAGCCGGCAGAAGACGAGAGTGTAAAGCCAATCAAGACCAAGAAGGGCCCCAAGGGACGGTGGGGCAAAGGCTTCGGAAGCTTGATGCCCCCCAGCTCCTGAGGGCAGCGGGGAAAGAAGGGACTTCGCTTTCCCCGGACCCGGACTTGACTTGATCCGATAGCCTCTTCCTTGGCCATCGAATATTGCCGGTGTTATCATAATACCCTGAAGGGGGGGGAAACGGGTCGGGGGATGTAGGCGGTGCTGAAATGACCGGCTTTGAAGAACCTGCAGGCAAAGTTTCGTCCAATCGTCTGAGCCTGCCCTCTTATTCCCGGTTGTAACTAAATACTGCTGCAAGCTCAGCCCAAGCCCTTTGTTGGAGATGTGTGAGCGCAGTCTCTATAGAGCGGGCTATGTGGGCTCGCTCCTAAATCTGCAGTCGCCCGATTCCTTTTACTTCTCCAACCTGCGACCGAATGGAGGCCAGTTGGCCGCCCTGCCCCCCATCTCGTACCCGCGCGGCGCGTTGCCCTGGGCCACCACGCCAGCCTCCTGCGCCCCAGCTCAGGCGGCCGGCGCCACTGCCTTTGGCAGCTTCTCTCAGCCCTACCTGGCCGGCTCCGGGGCTCTCGGCCTGCAACCGCCGGCCTCCAAGGACGGACCGGAAGAGCAGGCCAAGTTTTACACGCCTGATGCGACAGCCGGGCCTGACGAGCGCGGCCGCGCGCGACCGCCCTTCGCCCCCGAGGCTAGCCTGGCCCCAGCGGCCGCGGCTCTCAAAGCGGCCAAGTACGACTACGCGGGAGTGGGCCGCACCGCGCCGGTCCCGGCGGCCTTGCTGGAAGGGCCGCCGTGCGCCGCCAGCTTCAAGGACGACGCCAAAGGCCCGCTCAACTTGAACGTGACAGTGCAGGCGGTGGGCGTCTCCTCCTGCCTGAGACCTTCGCTGCCGGACGGTAAACTGCTGCCACGCTCCCCGGGCCAGTTTGGGCCGGGAATGGGAGGTGGGGTGTAGGGAAGAGTGCCCGGAGGGAGGGAGTCTCCGGGGCGGGGAGCCGACCGGGAGCGGGCTGGACTGACTCGGGTTGGGGCTGTGTTGCAGGCCTGCCGTGGGGGGCGGCCCCGGGGAAGGCCCGCAAGAAGCGGAAACCCTACACCAAGCAGCAGATTGCGGAGCTGGAGAACGAATTCCTACTCAACGAATTCATCAACCGTCAGAAGCGCAAGGAATTGTCCAACAGGCTGAACCTCAGCGACCAGCAGGTCAAAATCTGGTTCCAGAACCGGCGCATGAAGAAGAAGCGGGTGGTGCTGCGCGAGCAGGCTCTGGCACTCTATTAGCTGCGGGCGTGGCCAAGGCCAGCCGGGCCCTGCCTTTCTGAGCCGAGGCCTGGTGTGGAGGAAGAGCTGGGACTAAGGGTTTTCCTTCCGCGCCTTCTCCGTTGGCTCCAGGATCTCGCCAGCTCTGTCTGTATCTCTAAAAGCCAGGGGAAGCTTTGGACACCTGGTCAGTCGGGCCTCGACGCTTTCCGCTCTCGGAGAGACTGACGGGAACCGCAACACAACCTTGGCTTTGAGGTTTCCGTAGGGTCACCTGTCCCAGCGCTTGGCCGGGGCGTCCATTTACACCCGGGTCTCACTCTGATTGCCTTGTGCTTGGATGTTTCTGCCTCCACCCGGTTAGTGTCCCTTCCCTCCTCTTCCGAGCCCCCTCTGCATTTAGTAGGCACCTAGCTAGAGCTCAAGTGCAAGCGAATTTAAGAAGAAGGGGGTGGGGGAGGGCAGAGCCGAAGTGGTTATGAGCACAATTTTGTCTCCCAGCAAAATCAGAATCTCACTTTGGAAAAAGAAAAGGTCGACATCCCTCCCTCCCCCCACTGGTTTGGGAAAACAAAAGCTGCCCTAGACCTTCAGACTTCAGGAGGAAAGGGGAGGAGCAGAGTGTGATGATAAGACAAAGTCAGAAGTCAGTGAAGACTCTGGCCCAGCTGAATCGGCCTAGTGGACTGGATATTTCTTTTCCATGGATGGGATGAGGGAAGCTGGGTTCCTTAGCAAACTACATTCTCCAGATGGGACTGGAAAACTCTCCTAATCTTCCCACCTCCTCATACATGCCTAGGCTAGAGTCTTGGGCTATGGCTATGTAACTGGATCCCCAGAACCGGACTCGGATGAGTAGAGCCTACTTTGAGGTTCAGTTGCACTGGGAGAAGGGGAAAATATGCGTGGGGTTGGGGAGGAGAAGGGAGTGAACCAGGAGAGGGGTTCCTGCATTCTGACTGTAAGTACAGCTTTCTAGTGGAGGTGGGGTAAAAGTGTCGACAAGTCTTTCTCTCTTGAGTTACTAGGGCCATTGCAGGGAGAGGTGAAAGTCTCTCCACTAGTCAGGTGGTAAGGAAGGAGGCCCTTCGTAGCTTCATCCCCTGGTCACTGGTCTTGACCAAGTAGAGAGAAGTTGCCCTCTCCTCTCATCCTTAACTCCCAGCCACCCACCCACCCACTTCACATAAAGCTCAGTTGCCATGCCCCTTCTGAGGTGGTGTTTGGTTTACCCCAGCGAGGACCTGGACCCTGCCAGCCTTGCTTTGTAGAGGCTGAGGATCCTGACTGCCAGGTGGAATTGTTCTCTGTGTGCTGGAGATCTAACTTTAGTATCATTGAACTACAGGGTCTCCCCACAAGCTCCCGCTACCATTCCTGCCTATCTTGCCTCTTTGAAGAAGTAGCTCCTCCCAACTCTTCTGTACAGGAGAGTCAGAGGGTTGAGGATTTCCTCTCAAAGTCCAATGATTTCTTTGCACAGGAGGACCAGACCTGTAGTGGGCACTTCCCAGGGAACCCCAGCATCAGTCTAACTGACCTCAGTTAATAATGCTTAGACTAATTGCATTTCTTCTGCTATCTATAGTTGCCATGCATGTTCTGTTTTGTTTGGATCCTGGGCAAGAGTCAAGAGCGATCGCTTGTACATATATCAGACACGTAGAAATATTTCGAGAAGAAATAAATATCAGGTCCCAGCCAAGCTGTCAAGGGACTGATGTTGATTTTTCAAAATGTTTTGTATCCCTTCCTAATGTTTTTCAGACCTGGTTTTTCTTTCCTGGTTGCGGTTTCACTGCGGGTGTTGGCTGTTCATTAAATGAGAAAATGGCTTCCAAGTCAGTCAGGAAATGGTGTAGAGAAGTCTATGAGCAAAATATGTATAAAACATTCAAAGGGTGGGGGGGCCACGGGCAGATTTGAGTGTGTCTTGCACAGTAAGGGAACCCTCTGCTAGTTGTAGGCTTCGGCTCCTACGTTGTGCCTAAAATTCTCAATCTTTGATATTTGCTGATATCAAAGACTGCCAACGTAAAAGCTTCCTCGATTTTCATTTAAAAAATCTCTATCTCTCCTTGCCACATTTTAACCAGGCTTCTCTTCAACAGACCATACCCCTGTGGAATCCTCCACACAGTCATCTCTGCCTGGAGCTCACCATGCTCCTTTAGGAAATGTAGTCCTGTACCCTAGGCCTTCAGACCCTCTAGCTCCAGCCCGGAAAATCTAGGACTTTCTTAATATTCACCATTCTTTTGCGATCTTTGCTCCCAGATAATTCTGAGATGAAATCTTGAGAATTGCTAGCTTTTAGCCAGTGAGAAAGTCAGTAAAACCACTTAATCGCTAATATCAAGTATTCCTTAGTTCCAACTTCCCTTTCCTGGAGTGAATTTGGTATGTACTTTAAAATATAATTTTAACAGCCCCTTTTTAAAAAATACAATGGAGGGAGAGGGAAGGGAAGGATGCAAGAGGGAGCCGAGGCTCTATCCTTAGAAATGTTTCCCCACCCCGCAAAGCTCAGGAAGGTGGGCCCAGAATTTGGTCTCTCCAAGTACATAGAAAGGTTTCCTTCCCCCCAAAACAACCAAAGAAAGGCGGAGGAGGTCACAGTCAGACCTCAGGTTTGAGGGCTGGATAAATAGCCAAGAAATCAGACTTACTCAGACCCAGGCCTTCAGAAACCATGGGAAGGCAGTTTCTTTCCAACAGATATCATTAAACATTGAGTTCTTTCTCTTTAGCCTGGGTTGTGGGGTGGGAGGAGATAATCCTGAATCCATTCCCCAAAGTGACTGAAATTATTCTAAGTGCAATTTTCCCCCTGTAGCTTGGGGCTTCAACCGTGTCTCCAACTCTATCCCTTTTACTGATCCACACAAATTCCGAGGCAGCAGTGTCCTCTCTCTTTTTCTAGGCGAGGTGCTGGCCGGGAATTGGAATCACCAGGAAAATTGTTAAGAAATAAATGCCCCAGAGAAATGATGTTGAAATCTGTTAATATTCCCTGCACAAAGACGAATAAACCCTCTGAAATGCTGGAGTCCAGGCAGGCCTCTTGACTCAGAGACATGCTTTAAAACCAGAAATAAATGGCTTCGGCTGGCCTTCAGTCGTCTTTGAGCTCCCAGGGGCGATGGGGGACTCTTTTTAAGGCCTGGGCCCTCCCCCCCAAGGGATGCGGGCTGGGGAGGTTTCCGGGAGGCCGGCGGGTGCAAGAGAAATCCGGAACCGTTGTAAATATTCATGTCTGAGGAGGGGTGCCCTCTCACCCCGCCTCTCCCAGCTGCATCCACCACCACCCCACCCCCGGGGGGGGGGGGGGCATGGCGCCTGTCCGGTCGTCCTTGGACAAAGGTGATCTCCCCACATTTTTGTTCTCCAGTCACTTGGCTTGAGCAAGCATCTCTACAGCTCTGTGGGGAAGGGCCTGGCTCTGGGGGTTTTCTCTGCTTTTCTCTTCTTCTTTCGTTTCCTAAAAGAGCATAAATAATTAAAGTTTGGCAGGGAGGAAAAGCTTTCTTGCAGAACTGTAGTGGCAATAAATGAAATGACTCAGAATCCCTTCTCCAGTCAGCTTTTACGAGAGCTGCCAGACAGTGTCTGTTCACGTTCTCCAGATACCAGGGGCGCCCTGACAAAGTTAAGGTCAAGTTAGTGTCTTATCTTGGGTGGCTCAAAATTACCGCATCGCGTCCGGGCGTTGTGCGGAAAGCTACCAGTCGCGGAGCCGCTGGCTGCGCCTGGTGGGTCCGGTGCGTTCCCCGCGCCTCGAGGGGGGCCGCGCAGACAAGGACAAGGCCACCGCACCCAGGGTCTTCACGGTAGGTTCTCGAGCGGGATGCGCGGGGTCGGGAGGCTGGGGTTTTCCTTGGGTTTGGGGGTGAGGGCCGAGGAGGGAGCTGGGGCCAAAGGGAGTCTCAGGCTAAGTCCAGAACGGAAGCCCCGGGTTCGAGGTACGGTCGGGGGTCCGCGCTAAAGCGCAGAGAAGGGGTTGTCGCCCCTTGTCCCCGGGTACCCGAGAGCCGCTGCAGATGGCGCGCCCTCCCCAGCTAAAGCGCAGCTCCCGCTGCAGCCGCCGTCGCCATGTCGTTGAACTTGAATGGTTCTTCCTCCCCATTTCCCTCTTCGTGGCCAGTAAGCTCCAAGTGGAGGGCAGCGGGTTGTTGGTGCCCCACCCCGTACAGGCAGACAGAGAGAGAGAAAATTTTGGAGCGTCCTCAAACACAGAAAGGCCGGGTCGGGGGTCCCGCGGCCGTACTGGGTCCCGAGCAGCCGCAGGGGCAGTGTCGGGGGAGCCATTTTAGGAGAGATGGGGGTGTCGACCTCCAGCCGGAAAGAGAGAAGCTTGGACCCAGGATGGAGATGGGGAGGCAGATAAGTGTGCGGGCAGCCGGGCTTAAGAAGAAGGGGGTGAGCTGGAATCTGAGCGAGATGGCCAGCTGAGAAGAGGGTGGACAGAAAGACAGCAATTCTGGGTGGGGGAGGCGCCTTGCCCTCCCGTAGCCATCACCGACCTGTTTGCGCTGCTTTCCGAGGCAAAGCAGACGTGGGAGGGGGCGGAGGAGGGAGAGTGGGAGGGAGGGAAGAGAGGGAGGAGGAGAAGAGGAAGGGGGGAACATTGGCCCGAAAATAGATCTGAGCTGAGCTGCCATCACCGGCCTTTTCTCTGTCCGTTGGCTTGGTGGGCAGAGCTCACGGCGGGGGCACTGCGGTGGTGACTGTGGCCCGGAGGGAACAGCTTCACGGTGCATGCCGCCTGCCCTGTGCAGAGGCCCTGGACCCAGTGCAGGAGCAGAGGGATTCTGGGGAGGGCAAACTTCCTGGCCTCTGTGTCCTAAGATCTGGGTTTGGGAAGCTCCTTTCCGAGAGACCCATTTTATGTTTGGAAAGCCCTGGCTCTCCTGGAGGCAGGAACCCAGGCCTTGCCTGAACCCAGCAGCTAGCAAAGAGAGACTCATCGGCAGCCAAGGAGAGTCAGCCTTCTGGGCAAGTGAATGAGGGGTTCTCAGGACCAGATGGAGCAGAGGGGCTCCTGCAAGAAGGCAGGAGCTGTTAAGAACCGTTCCTTCTAGAGCCAAAGGACCGTGGTGTTGGGGGGAGGCATGACTGTGACCACCCAAGGGTTCCATAAGAGCCTAGGGGAGAAGCAGGTGGGTGTGCAGGCCTTGGTAGGGCTCTGGAGCAGGGAAGGGGCTGGTTATGAGGCACCCAGGGCCGAAAGAAGATCGGGTGCAGAGGGTGGAGGTGCTGGGAGCTGTCTCTGGTTGTGTGTGTGTGGGGGGGGTGCATGGGGTTGAGTCTCAGAAGAGGAGGTCTGAGAGTAGATCCTACATCCTTTTGTTCATCAGACTCCCCGGCTTTTAGAGGGCCACTGGTTGTCTCTGCTGGTGGAATTCCCCTTGAGCGTCGGGAGAGAAAGGGCAGAGATGGGATAGGGAGAGAGGGACACACAGCTTAGAAGGAGGAGAGAGGGTGGAATGAGAGAGAGAGAGAGAAGACAAGTAAGAGGAACGAGAAGGGGGATGAAAGAAGAGAAGCCTGAAGAGAGAGAAGTGAGAAGACTGAAGAGAGGCAGGAGCAGAGAGAGGGAGGCCAGAGAGAGAGAGGGCCAGAACGCCACGAGGGCGCGGAGGCCTCGGCCCGGGTGAGTTTCCCATAGGGGCTTGGCGCTGGTCTTTCTGAGGCTGGCTTTCGCGCTCCGGGGGTCCGCAGTGGAGACCAGCCGAGCCACAGCGCTGTGCGGGACTGAGAACTATGCAAATCAGGGCGCCCCGCGCCCGCAGAGCGGCGTGATTCCGCCCCTGGAACAAGAAGCAACAAGCTCCTGGCGCCGGCAAGCTGCAGACCGTGGCTGCGTCGCGGGGGAGGGAGCGGTTGTAGGAAGGGGGGGTGGGAAACTCACACCCTCACACCTAGTCCCCGGTGCCCGGGGCTGGGGCTCCCCCCTCCGCGCTCCGCTTCTTTCCCTTCCCCCTTCCTCCGCCTTCCTCCCCCTCCCTCCTCCTCCCCGCCGGCCTTAGTCCGCGTACTTAAAGCCGAGCGGGCGGACGCGGGCGGGCGGCCCGGCCGGGCGGTGGCAGATGCACCCAGCAGTGGCAGCCGCCGGCGGCGCACAGGTGACGGGCCTGCCGCGCAGCCTGGTCACCGGGCGCGGGGAGAGCGGGCTGGAGACGGAGCCTGATCCGCCCCCGGCGCGCGCGAGTCTGGGCGCCAGGAGCCGTCCCAGGGCGTGTTGGCGAGCGCTGATATAGATATAAGGACGTTTCTCTCCATGGCGTCACGTGACATAATTACCACCAGAATCAATCAAGATGAATTGCACGTCAGCGCCCGGTGGGGATTTTTGCTTAGTTGATCCTGGCCCAAGCCTCTTGTGCAATCGATGGCTCAGGTTGGCGGCTCGGGGAGCGGCCCAGGGCTCGCCGGCGCGCACGCCGCAGAGCCATGAACGACTTTGACGAGTGTGGCCCGAGCGCAGCCAGCATGTACCTGCCCGGCTGCGCCTACTATGTGGCCCCGTCGGACTTCGCCAGCAAGCCGTCGTTCCTGTCGCAGCCGTCGTCCTGCCAGATGACTTTCCCCTACTCTTCCAACCTGGCGCCCCACGTCCAGCCCGTGCGCGAAGTGGCCTTTCGCGACTACGGCCTGGAGCGCGCCAAGTGGCCATACCGAGGCGGCGGCGGCGGCGGCGCGGGGGGCGGCGGCGGCGGGGGCGGCCCTGGCGGGGGCGGCACCGGCAGCGCCGGGGGCTACGCTCCCTACTACGCGGCGGCGGCGGCCGCGGCGGCGGCGGCGGCGGCGGCCGAGGAGGCGGCCATGCAGCGCGAGCTGCTCCCGCCCGCGGGCCGCCGGCCGGACGTGCTCTTCAAGGCGCCCGAGCCGGTGTGTGCGGCGCCGGGGCCGCCGCACGGTGCTGCGGGAGCCGCCTCCAACTTCTACAGCGCGGTGGGCCGCAACGGCATCCTGCCGCAGGGCTTCGACCAGTTCTATGAGGCTGCGCCCGGGCCCCCGTTCGCCGGGCCACAGCCCCCTCCGCCGCCCGCACCACCGCAGCCCGAGGGTGCTGCAGACAAGGGCGACCCCAAGACCGGGGCCGGCGGCGGCGGCGGCGGCGGCGGGGGCAGTCCCTGTGCCAAGACGACCCCAGGCTCGGAGCCCAAGGGGCCGGCGGAAGGCGGTGGCGAGGGGCCCCCGGGGGAGGCGGGGGCTGAGAAGAGCGGCGGCGCAGGTAGGCACCGGGCGCGGGGTGGGCGGCTGGGCCCGGTGGGCCGCGGGCGCGGAGGGGGGGGGGGTCGGTGGGGGCCTCCCTCTGCTAGCGCCGTTTTATGTGCTACTTTATAAGCGTTCGAAGGGGTTTATACATCCTATAAGATTTCCCCGGCCGTTGTAAAGCGTGTTTACGATAGGAAACCAATTTAGGTGGGCTTAAGGTAGACCTCGAGGAGGACATTAATCGCCGCAGAGAGCTTTTGCCCAGTTTGGGAGGTGGGGGTGTGGGCGGAAGACCATGGAGGGAGGGAAGATTTCAAGTTTGAGAGTGTGGACGCTCGAGCCTCCTGCTTTTAAGGGAGAGGGGGTGGGAGTTTGATTCTCGAACTGGACTTTATCCAAGCCGCTGGCGGCCGCACTGCTAGCTGGGTCCGAGCAGATGCCCCCGCGCGCTCATGTTTCTTTCCCCATCGGGCTCCAGCCCAGAGCTCGCCTCACTTCCCGCTCCCCCACCTCGGTGCTAGGCTGCGCACGTATGTGTGTGTCTGGGAGTGAGCACACGTCCACGCCCGCGCCCTCGCCTGTGCCCGCCCATATATCATCCCCCCACGAGGCAGGCAGGGCCTTTCAGCAGCGGCAGGGGATGTCCCCAACGGGCCGAGGCCTGGCCCTCGCGTGGAGGCCCTGAGCCGGCGGGGGGGTGGGCGGGCCACGGCCTCTCTCACTCCGTCGTGTCTTTGCCTTGCAGTGGCCCCCCAGCGGTCCCGGAAGAAACGCTGTCCCTACACCAAGTACCAGATCCGCGAACTGGAACGCGAGTTTTTCTTTAACGTGTACATAAACAAAGAGAAAAGACTCCAACTCTCTCGGATGCTCAACCTCACTGACCGGCAAGTCAAAATCTGGTTCCAGAATCGCAGAATGAAAGAAAAGAAACTGAACAGAGACCGTCTGCAGTATTTCACTGGAAATCCCTTGTTTTGAGAGCTCCAGGAAGCGCCCCCCTCCCCTGAGCCCCACTCACCCACCCTCCTCCCCACCAGCCTGCCCTCGGCAGGACCTATGTCCTTGGGTTTAATGACGCCTCTTCTCTGTGGAACTCCACGATTCCTTTCCACGGTCAACTCGGGACCTCCCAGCGACCACTGCAGCCTGCCGACGAGGCCGGGGACTTGGCCGAACGGATCCTAATAAGGGGAAAAATGGTAAATGCAAATGTCCCTTTACAATTTTACCGCCAATGTGCTGTTGTTCTCCCTCCCTGTCTCCAAGTCCCGGTGGGGACGCTGTGGCGTCTGTAGAGAGTTAGGCCTCTGGGCTGGAAGGCTCTTGTTTTTGTTCTGAGTTTTAAGGACCTGGTCCTTCCGCCTTGATAAATCAGATTATTTAAACTCTGGGAAATGTACCTTTGGTGTGTCGTATCCAGGCACAAGTCATTGTCTTTTGTGTGAATAAATGGTTTCTAGTAAAATGGAGGTTACAGTTTCAATACACTGTATGACTATCCCACTATTTCAGTGGCCAGAGCCTTCTCTCCCATGCGAATGAAAATCAAGTGAAATGCTTTTTAATTTTGCTAAATTAAGAGTTGCCCCTCCCACCACCTACCTCTAGACGATGCCGATTTAAAGACTATCTGCCTTTTAAGAAGTCACTTTAGGGATGTATTTCTGAATTGAGGCTGTAGCTAAGTGCTGGTGCTGCCTTCTTAAAGAGGTGAGCAAGACAGCAGGAACCTCAAAAGCAAATCTCCTCATCATCCCATCATCCCTCCCACCCCCCTTCCAGTCTAATTATGTTGCAAATTTTAAAAAGACTAAAGTTGATTAAAAAACTAGTTTGAAAATCTAAATTCACTCTTAATAAGGTGCCAGGGAGCCAGAGCCCCTTAATAGAAAAACCCAAATTTAGAACCCTTCATTGAAAAACAAAAATAGTTTGTTAAAAGGAAGTTATTAGTAAATGGAGAGAGCTTGGGGTCCTTGCTGGTGTCACAGCAAATCCAGAGGGAAGGCAAGCCCCCTCCCTGGGTTAGGGTCCAGAACTGCAGACCCACTTCTCACCTGAATTTATCGCTTCAAGTTAAAGAATTTGGTGGGGGCTGCACCGCACTTTATGTTGCAGGGCCAGGCCAGGCTGTTTACAAAACCTTGAACTGTCTAGACAACACCATAAAAGCCAAAGTTCTAAACAGCTTAATTGGGTTATATTATACACCTTCTGGTGGGCCCAAAAGAGATTTCCGCAATGTGCAATAAACTGGAGGAGTGAGAAAAGCTTCTCTTTCTCTGAAAAGAGTAAAGTGAATCTTATGACTCTTAACCTCTCATAAGGCCAAAGTAAAAAAAAAAAAATTTAATTCATAAGATGTGCAGAACCCTGTGCATTTTCCAAGGAGGCATGCATTTCCAAAGGTAAAAAATCTTAATTGCCACGGCCTTTTGGGGGGAAGGAAAACCATAAGTGCATAAGTGTATGCCTTTGAACTTCCAAAATGTCAAGGTCATCACCTTTAACCTTTCTGAATAATTAGGTGCCTTACGGTTCTTCTGTGATATTCAAACTGCCACCCATTCTCCCACACACATGCTCACACACATCCAGACTCCCACACACATTTATGACCACACAGAATCATATTGGGGGCTCGCCATAAATCTAAGCAAATTCCTAATTTCAGGATCAATAACTTTAATTTCCCTTCAAACATTTGTGTAATTCAATAGCAATTGACTTTTTAAAATACTGGGTGGGTTAAAGTGTCTACCAGCACAAGTTTAATACAGCTAGGAAATGCTGGGGACTTTATGGGGGGTATAGATAGATAACAGTCCCCTTTGCTGTAATGAACCACAGTTTTAAAAGCAGGCATTTAAAAGAGGAAGTTCTATTCAGGTTTATACCTTCATTATATTTGAAATTTTTTGTCCCCCTGTCAAATAAATTATTGTACTTTTTATTATGTGGAACAAAAGAAAATATATTTGTTTTGTTTTCAAAAAACATCCCCCAGCCTTTGGTGAAAGCTGCAATGGAAACAAAGCCTACAATTAAATAATTTCGTTCAGACAGGGGTTCCTTTGTTTGGAATTCTAGGCATTCGTTAAAATGCCAGCGCCCATAGTAATATTATCATCCCAGGAGCTTAAAACTGGTTTATTTCTTTTGCCCTCCATTTATCTGTTTTCTTTAACTGTCTAGATACAGCACGCCTGTAGCCTGCATGTCCACTAGCTTAGGCGAGCCAAAGCAGTTACCAGTTCCCATTTGCATGACCTTGGAGAACCACACGGGGGCGTGCTCACGTTCCAGAAGCGGCGTTTGGCAGAGAGGCCGCGCGGTACCAATCTTTCCAATACTGGATTCTAATAGGCAATCTCAGCCCGTTACAAACAGGGAACCACTAAGGTGTTTGTTTGCGGTTTGTTTGTTCCAAGCAGTAGAGAGGTGTGGCCGGTTGTACGAAGTCGGAGGAAAAAAAAAAAAAAAAAAAGAGCTACCCGGGTTCCTGAATCAAGCGACCACCTAGTCGTTGTCTCCTTAAAGATAAAGCTGTGGCAAAGAATACCTTGGTACTACCTGGTGGTGTTGCGAGGAGATTGTTAAAAAGATGGCTTTGGGCATTTTGAATTATGTCATGGCTACTGCTAGTTCATTAAATTATGGACATCTCTTTTCTTGCGGGTCTGAGTGTGGAGAGCCTTGTGAGGGTAGGAAGATGCTTGCCCCCCAAAACCGGGTCTGCACTGCTCTGCTCTCAGACCGCCTGGCATGATTAGAAGGCTTTTTGTTTAAGGCAGATCAGGGCTCCGGCGACTTAGCTGAGTGTGATCTCAGAAGAAAGGGGATGGGGTGGTGATTCAGGAGATTGTTCTGAGCGGGAGAACCTCCGCACACACCAACCAGCATGCCTGGAAGCCCTGGGCTATTGGTAGTGACCAGGAGATGCAAGCAGGACTGAGTTGGGGGGCCCCCCCAGTCAGTGTATGAATGCGATTGGGGTGCAGGAAGCAGCAGGCTGTCCTGAGGAACGGAAGACTGAAGGCTTCCTGAGTGGGAGATGTATTTGAAGTAAACGACTTTAATTTGACAGAACCCTGGCCACCCCTTCCAGGCTGCCCACTAGCTTTGAGCTCGGAGTTTGGTTTTGACACTGCTTCTTGGCAAGCAGTTTCCCTGGCGTGCCCTCCTTCCGAAAGCGCCGGTTGTTGGGGAGTCACCGTCCGCCTTAGAAAAAGGGAGGTTCCAAAGAGAAGGACTCCAGGACTCGAGCCAATCTGAGGGCGGGTGGCAGTCCTTTCTTCCCCGAAGTTCATTGTGAAGCGCACATAGCCTGGGAATTAGTGCCTGCCTCGTAGGCTCTGCAGTTTCAGTCTCCTCCCTTCGGACCATGGATCACGGGCCCTGGGGCCACCTCTGGGAGCTGGTATCTGCTTGAAAGGAGATTGGGGTGCCATGAGCTCTCCTCCCCCAGACACCAGCCAGGGGCGTCTGTGTGTGTGTGTGTGTGTGTGTGTGTGTGTGTGTTCCCCGAGGCACACAGGCTCCCGCCTGTCTGACCGCGGGTCTAGTTTAGTTAACGTGAAGTGACATTTCCTGGGGCCTAACTTGGGATTCAGTGCACACGGGGAGAGAACCCGCTTCCCATATATTGTCGTGTTCCTCCTCATGGAGGATCCAGTGAGGATACTGAGGCCTTGTGGGGAGACGACCCACTGGTCTTGGCTAGTAGCCTTCCACAGACCACCGTGCTCAGCAATCCGCAGCTCCTTTCCTGCTGGGCAGTGCCCAAGATGGGCCTGGGAAAGATCAATGAACCAGTAGTTCCGAGAGCTTGCAGAGCATCCCCCTCTGGATAGTTTAGGGTGACTGGGCTGGCTGGCTGTGTATTTTGAGGTACTGAGGTCTCAGATTGTGAAATGAAAAGAAAATGCCCAAAGTAGGAGTCTTTTGTGTCTGCAAGGGAAAGAGGCTCCCGGCCGCTGGTCCTTCTGCTTGGTTCCCTTGACCCCTTCATCCGAGTTGGTGGTAACTTCTCCAACCTCCCCACAAGCCCCCTGGTTTCTTTTCATATTGACTGAGGGAGTACATGCAATGGGGGTGGGGGGTGGGGGTGCCTCAGGGAACCAACTTTCAAGATCTGTCCCCATCCGCTCTGCCCCCAAAGAGTGGCACGGTCCTGAGATCACTCAGGCCCTAATTCAAGGCAAACTTAAGGATTTCTTAGATGCACTCAGTTCTCAGGGTCACTGATATTCTTCCCAGAGACAGGAGGGAACACATGTATGTCACCTCTTGATTACAAATGTTACTTTTTGGCTTAAACAACTCTTGGTTTTTCTCTGGAAAGATCTATGCCAGGAGGAAGGATGTCTTTGTATAAATAAGGGTATTTATCTCCTTTATGGGGCAATATTGATTTATTATTAATGGTAACTGCTCCGGCTGATCTAAAGATGATCGAAAACAGCAGCTATGCAGCTACATTAAATACTCGCAAGCAAAATAAAAGCTGCTTTTTTAAGTCACAGTCCTTTTCATCACATCTTCTTCATCTCCGCCGTAGGGTCTTCACCAAACTTGCCATCCTCCCTGGACCCATCCACTCTCTTGTGTTATTTCTATTGGGATTGATTTTTATGATAAAATGTCTGAAATATTGGCAGTCTCTGGCCTCCAGCAGCGAATCTGAAGGCGGAGATGTGAAAAGGGAAAACATGGCATTTTGCAATCGTAGATTGAAAATGTTTAGGATTTCTTTCATATCACTCTCTTTCATAGTCCTTTCATATCAATTTTTTCTGTTAGCAAAGAGGACCTATTTAAAATCCCACTCAGCGGCGGGTGACTTTGAGCTGAAAAGCCTCAAGGAGCTGACCAGAAAGACCCCCAGATTCGGAAGGCAGAGCTTGCCTGTCCTGGCTCACCACAGACCTAGCCGCTCCGCGAGGAGGAGTCGCTTGTTTGGAGCCTCGGTGTTTTCTTCATATATAAATAAAGATTCTAAAAGGGCATTTGATGGGCATAACATTCCCGATTAGATTGAAGCGCTTTGCCTGGAGAGCGGGATATGGAGAACTCGACGGCCGAGTTCCAGCCAGCTCTTCTGGCCCAGTCTCAGCAGCGCTGGAGCGCCAGGCTGGCGGCAGGGCGCCTGCCGTTAGCGCGTGCAGCGGGCACTTTGTCCAGCCCTGGGCACGCTCAGCGGTGGCTGGGACCTGCTCTCTACCTTGGGAGAAAGCAATTTTGGGGGTGCTGCTTGGAGACTTTCGCTTTGGGTGCGCTTTGGCTAGGACTTTGGTAGCAGACTGGAACCAAATGTCTTTTCCTATCTTGCTCACCCCTCCCGACCCTCAATCTTAGAAACAGCCGCCCCTGCCGGAAGGTAATGTTCGAACCTCTGGCTACAGCGCCGGCATCCTGCGGCCCGAGTAGTTAGAGGCGCCGGGCTTTTAACCTGACAATGATGTTGTATTTGAACAGCTGCGTAAAGGTTTTGAAAGGTCTGTCTCATTGCCACTGTGGAGTTTTTTAAAAGGGGTTATTGTTTGGGCCAAGGCAATGTGAGGGAACTGGCCAAGCGGTCCCAAGGCTGAAAATAACGTTCGCTGGTCTGTTTCCACCAAGTCGGGGCCATTTCTTTTGGGGAGGGGAGGGGGAAAGGCTTTGCTGGAAAAGGTTTTTGTGCAGAAGTGCGCGCGCGCGCTGCTAGGTCCTCCCGAAGGCTGGGGCGCATTCATGAGCATCGGACTCTAAGGAAATGTTCTTCTGAGGTGGAAACGCAATTGCCCACAAGTTCAGTCTCTGGGCCCGAAACCCAAGGCCAGCCCGTGACAGGGTGAGCGTGGGGAGAAGAACACACGGATGCCTTCCCGGACAGGAACTGGCTCATGATCAGAGTTTTCTTCTCTCGAATGCAGGAAAGGGGATCCGGGAAGCCGGCGACGGCGGCTCCAGCACCCTGGCCGGGCCCCTCGCCCAGGGCAAGCCTTTGGAAATCAAGGTTAAAGCTCCCTGCTGCTGCCCGAGGCCAGGGCTTCTGGAGGGCTGCTCACCCGCCTGCAAGCAGAGAACAAGGGAGGAAGTTGTTGGAGAAGTTTCTCGTAAAGCTGAGTTTCCATGGTGGTGGTGGCTGTTCTTTAACGAGCTCCACCACACACATCCCAGCCCACTCCCTGCACAACTTTCCCCACCAGAGGAAACAGGACCGAGGTTTCCCCCACCTCTCTTTTTCCTCCCTCCCTTCACCCAGGCAAAACCTTCTCAAATGATTTTAGGAATTGGCCAGGACTATAAAACTCAACTTCTGACAAAAGTGTAGCTTTTAATATTTGACGATTTGTGTTAAAACAAAAATTGACCTTCTTGCTTAGTAGTGAAGGGGGAAAATCAATAGTATAATTTTCAATAATTCATAAAGCGAACGCCATTATGCTAAATCTTAACTATTAATCTTATCCTTTACAAAGTCTCGATTGATTTGTTAATAAAATATCTTCCCGTGTGTGGCAACAGCGGGTATAACTCTTTAAAAACCTTCAGAAGCAAGAAAATTACCAAGTAGCCCAAGAATGTAGATGAGAATTTTATTGATCGCCCTGATTCTTCTTAATATGTATTAATAAATTCCACAACCTTTTGTACCTTGCACTTGTCAGAGACCAATGCTTTTACAAAATCCATAAAAGGAAAACATATTTTTCTTTGTAGAAGAATCAAATGACACTTCTCTCCTCTCTCTTCTCTCTCTCTCTCTCTCTCTCTCTCTC
>PVHY01017778.1:0-30613 GCA_004024945.1 Uropsilus gracilis
CTGCTCCCCTTCGCCCTCCCCCTTCCTCCTCTGCTCTCCCTCTCCCTTCTCCCCCTTTTTCCTTTTCCTCCTATTCCCCCACACCCCATGTGTCATTGATTCATGGCCGGGGTGCCATGGAAAGAACAAAAATGCAATAACTACACAGTTAAATAAAATAAATAAAAATTAAGATGGACTATCTTAGTAGTTGATTTTCTAGTAGGATTTTGGAAGCGTTGACTCAGTGCTGCCCTCCCGTGTTGCTAGAGAGAAAATGGGAGTGCAGATGAGCCCTCCCCCAGCCTCCCATGTAAGGGAAACACGCCTTTGCTCCGGGTTTTCCATCTGGCCGGTTCTCCACCTAGTCTGACTGGGTCTGGGCGTTATCACCCCACCCTGGTTTGGAGGTCAGGGGCAGCCTGGTCCGCCTCTGCAGTGGGCACCTGGGCTTTCTCTGGAATTGGTCAAGCGCACAGACACCCTTCCCAGGGTAGACACACCCAGGGAAGGCCGCAGGGCATCTCAGGACAGGCCTCCCTTGGGGGGGGGGGGAGAACCATGGTTCCAAGAATCCCCATCCCACAAGGAGAGGGCTGCAGGCTTCTGCCCATGGGGTGGGGCAGGAGGGAGGCTCCCTGGACTGCCTGGGCAAGGTGCTAATCCCAGCCCAGACTCACATAAAAGCCAGAGTGTCTGGGAACTGGACCAGGGAAATGTATTTTAAGTACACATCCCTGCGCTTCTCAAACTCAGGCAAATCTAGAAGAGACTGTTCCCAAGCAAGAACCTGTTCCCAAGCAAGAGCAGCTTCAGTGGGTGCAGCTGGGGCTATGCCCCTGGGCTGCAGGGGGAGCTGCAGCCTGACGGCAGGAGGCATCTACCCAGCCGCCTGGTGACACCTCCAGCCCTCCAGCATTTAGGAGGAACAGGTACCTAGTTACACGTGGGAGTGAGCAGAAGCTTGGTGGGAAGTGTGGGGGTGGGGTGAAGGGGGACAGGCAGGCCCACACAGCCTGCAAGAGGGGTGCAAAGGGCAGGAGCAGATACCCGAGCCCCTGGTGGAAATCTGCCTGCCAGGCAGGAAGACCAGTTTTAGACTTGATCTGCAGGAGAACCAGCCTTCTGTGCCTAAAGCCACGGTGATTTTGATGCTTGTTTCAGGTAAACAGAGGAAAGTAATATAGCAGCAGAGCCCCTCAGGGCTCCTGGAAATTCCCACCCATAACAGCTGCTGGAACTGACTCCCTGGGTGGTCCACCATGAGTGGAGCCCTGGAAGCATCAGCTGCTGGGGATAGGGTGGGGGAGGGGGCCTCTGCCTGGCACCCCACACTTTCCCCCTAGGAAAGTCTACTGGTAGCCTGCCCTCTGGTGGCGGATGTCTGGAACTGCAAATGATTTTCAAAAGCAACCTGCACATCTTTTGCTCCCTTTCTTTTCTTTAAAAAGATTCTCTCCTATTTTTTAAAAACTGGGAACGTACCACTACCGGCTCCAACTAACCTGGACACATTTTGAGAACTTATTTTGCAAAAAAATCGTGGCGACTTCTGGCATCTAGGATGTCAAAGACTGGGAGAAAATCTTTCCACTGCCACAATAACAATGAGATGAAATACAGGTTCACAACCTTCCATTAACCCACCAGAGAGCAGTGCCACTGGGGAGCCAGGATCTGAGGAAGAAGGGGAGGGGAGGGGGAAGGAGGGGAGGGGAGAGGTGTGATGGCCTTGGAGGAGAGGAAGGTAGGAGCCGAACCCAGACAGACCCCATCCATGCTAGTG
This sequence comes from Uropsilus gracilis, assembly GCA_004024945.1. Taxonomy (NCBI): domain Eukaryota; kingdom Metazoa; phylum Chordata; class Mammalia; order Eulipotyphla; family Talpidae; genus Uropsilus; species Uropsilus gracilis. The sequence continues at coordinate 1,766 of PVHY01017778.1, forward strand.
TGAAAACATCAGCTATAAAACCATCAGCTAACTGGTAAAGGAAGCGTGCAGCCTAGTGAGAGGATATAGAAACTGGGGGTACACAGGCATAAGGGAACCCTGCCTCCCCTCTCCCATCTCAGCTCATCTTTCAGTGTGTTAACCTGCATAGCTGGAAAGCAGCTGAAAGGAAGGAGGCTAATTGCAGGCACTTTCTGGTTTCTGAGCCTTGTCACCATGCTTCCTAACAGGTGGGTGTTATGGCGTCTCTCCTCCACCACTGGATTCACACAAGAACGCAGGCGAGGGCTGGCATACTACACAGGTGATTTTGAATCAAAACCACTTTATTTTAGATCACTAAAAAGATTCCAATATAAAATCCATCTCAAAGGAATTCATAATAATCTTTGTAACATGTTGGGACAAATGTCCGCTGAGTAAGAGATGGCCTTTGTTTATTCTACATCAGGACTGTGAGAAAAAGCGCTGAGCGTTGTCAAAGAAATTGCAATGGAACTATAACCTGATACTTGGTTTGGGGAATAAAATAAAGATCGGCACTTCATTTAGCCTTGAGCTGTGCATCAAATGCAGACAAAATGCCTTTCACGGTCTGCCTGTGGGGTTCTTCTCTTTGGCTCTGCAAAGTCCCAAATGGGATTTTGTAAAAATCCCATTTTTACAAATGTATGTTCTCTAAGTGGCAAAGATTAAGTTTCAAGCTGCTCTTGGCAGAAACATTCTTCGGTGGATACCACACCTGAGAGCACGGAATCTTCTTCGAGTAAAATGAACAGTAAACGCTGGTGTGATCGTCTCAAGCAGCAGCCGAGGTGGGGCCTGCAGGCAGGCAGTGCGTGGACATTGCTGCCCTGGTCCCTGATCACATCAGTGTCCCCGCCCCTCTCTGAAAGCTATGGGCAGATTAGGGGCTGAGCAGGGGGGATGCCATCGGTTCATAGCAGTGGGGGCTCCCTGAGGCCCTCACAGGCCATTTGCCTTAAGGAAGAAAAACTATTTACACAGTTGCCTTATATATTGATTTTTTTAAATAAAAAAGTCAAGACAGAAGGCAGAGCCTCACCTCGCTGCTCCAGCCTGAGGGTTCCCCAGCTTCCTAAGATGCTGTTTCACTTCAAACAATTCTGGATCTGGGCTGCCACTTCCTGTACCTCTTCTAGGAGACACGTGTTCTCCAAGTGCCATCCAATTTGACTAAGCCCTGCCAGCCTTCCTACCAACTAGACCTAGCACTGCTTCGCCAGCTGCAACCTGGGAACAGCCCCTCTTTCTATCCCCAAGTGGAGACTGAAAATAGGGAGTTGCCCCCCGAAAGGTTTTGGAAAGGCACCTGCACACTGGAAGAGCAGAGAGCATTGGTGAGACGGGGGTGCAGATCTGGCCAGCACCCCACACTGGGCCCTGCTTAGGGCAATGGGCTGACTGGGCCTGGAACCCATGTGTACATACTGTGGGGAGCTGCTTGGCCCTATGGCACAGCTGTGAGACATGCAGAGCCCACATCTGCAGACAGGTCAAGCAATAGTCCCTCCACATCTGTCCTTTTGCCAAAGGACACCTCATATATCCCATAACCCTAAAGAGCCGGATGTGAAAGACTGGAAGAGACCAGTGCCTCTGTGATACCTGCTTAGCGGCCAGTGATGCCAGTCCTGGGACTTCTGACTTTTCCTGACAGAGGGCAACTTCTGGGAGACCGGACAGAGAGACCTAGTTGCAGGCCTGCGCCCTGGGCCCCGAGAAAGACCCACAGGAAGCACCAGGCATAACCAAGATCCCATGAGCATGGGTCAACAGAAGAGGCAAAAATACCTCTTAGGCCTTCAAGATTGGTGCTTTTCTGCTGCCAGAATGTCAGAAAATTACTTGGAACAGCAACAAGCGTGCTTCTCACTGTGGTTGGCCACACCCACTCTCCATTTCCTTTCTGGACTCACATCAAGTGACAAGTCACCACAGATTTCTTGGGACAACACCCTGTGGCAAGGACCCCGAGACTAGTCAGTCCTGCCTGTTTGCTAGTTTCCGGGGATCCCCTCTCTAAATCAGAAATGAGAGCGACAACCTGTTCACTCGATGAGTCATACAGCCTTTATAGTTTATGTGAGAAAACTCTTCCAAACGAAACCTGCCATTTTCCCAGCAAAGACACTTCAAGCACTGACTTAAGACAGGCTCCAGGCGGTCAGCACAGTGAGTCTGTACATAGCTGGGGGGGGGGGGGGGGGGGGGGGGGGGGAGGAATGGCTACTGGTAGGAAACTCAGTTGTAACCATTTGAATAGAAGTATCAACCTTTTGATTCAAAAGCTTACTCTGGAGCAGAAATTGGCAACCTTTTCCCATGAAGAGATAGTAAAGCTTTTAGACTTCCTGAAACTCTCTGCCTCTGTAGTATGAAAGTGGTAGCTACAGACAACCTAGTAGTGAATGAATGTGGCTGTGTTTTAATAAAACTTTATTTACAAAAACAGGTGGTGGCTGTTATTTGCCAACCCTCAATCTAAATTTAAAAAAACACATTTAAGAGAAATTAAAAAATACTTTTTAATGTATTTAAAAATAAATAAAAATTAAAATACATTTTTAATGTCATTAAAAATACATTTAAGAGAAATTACTACTATGTAAAATATAAAGACACGAGAAAGGGAATGGCAGTAAGGCTATCTTACGGTGGTGGAATTGTTATTAATTTGCTTCACATTTGAAGTGAGAAGTTACCCTTGATGTGGTTATTATGCACAACAGCAGTCACAGAGGACATGGCAGTCGTATATAAAGCCCATCCCTCCGGAGTATGTAGGGTGAGCTTCCCTGAGGGGTGAGGTGGGGGGCTCCGTATCCTGCTTCCCGGCCCCCTGCCCCACTGCCCCGTCAGTCTCAGGCAGCCGGTATAGGACATACCTTGTTCTCTTTGCTGATCCCTCTGCTCCATGGACACGAGGGCAGAGAAATGCGCTTGGTCGTAGGCGAGAACCAGGGGTGAGCAGTGGCATCTGTTGGGAGGGACCTCCAGGGGCAGGTAAATGCCCCCGAATGGGATGGGCGCGAACGCTGTGGACACAAAAGAGGGTAAAGGCATGTGGGGTTGGGGGGGTGTAGATGGTGCACCTCACTGTCCAGTGAGGTGAGGGTCTCAGACCACTGTCCTGTGTGTCACCCGCCCTGCCAGAAGTACAGGAGCCTTGTCTGGTATCCTTGGTACCCGCAGAAGCTCCCAACATGCTCACACAGATGAGGCGGCTCCAGGGAGGCGGGTCCATCAGGCCCCAGGTCCTGGTGTGCCCAGGGGCCCTGGCTGCTGGTCTGGCAGAGGCAGTTTGTCCCTGTGCCCTATTGGGTGGCACCCTGGGGACAAGAGCGACAGGACGGAGGGATTTCCACTGTCACCTCTCCAGCAGGGCCAGTCACCCTGAAACCCATACAGGCAACCAGAAGAGTCCGGCTGGGATGGTCAACATGATGTCGCTGACGGTCACGTGGAAGCCATGTTTTCCTCACAAACTGCTCCTCTTGTATGTTTATACGTGTTTGCACACAGAACAGCGTCTGGGTTTATCAAGCGCTGCCTGTTCTGTATTTTGAGGAGCTCTGCTATAAGTTGGAGGGAGCTAAGTGGAGAGCTGAGGATCCACTCGTGAGTCAGGTGGGAAATGAGAGGGGGGTTGGTGGCAGCTGAGTGACAAGGTACAAGACTCATTTCCTTCCTCACCAACAAGAGGGAAGAGATGCCTCAACCCTCACTGAAACCCAGTAGCTCCTGGAAACATCTGCTCTGATACGATATCTGCTTTCGAACCATAAGGAACCGGCCTCCCTGGGGGCCGCCGTGGTGTGGTCTTGTTGGACTCTGGGTCCTACTCCTACCTGCTTTGTCTACACTGGGGATGCTAGTCCCACCCATGGGGGTTGAGAGGCAGCGGGCCCACCCTTGAGAGGGTGCCCCTTCCAGCACAGGCAGGCTGGAGGGCAGTGAGAACCTGCCCCATAGGATCCGATGGTTCAGAACCACTGCCCAGGGACCCCAACCCAGAAGTCAGCAGAACCCCCAGGCCAATGTCTCCTGCCACCTCCCCGCCCACCATGACAACCACACAGGACCTCTTTCGGCGACTGTGGTTTAGCATGAGGGGCCTCATGTGTTCTGTTCCCGGAAGACCCGAGCAGAGTCTTCTGGGAAGGCACAGGTTTCCACTTCATTGGGCTCCGTGGGGGCGGGGGGATCTGTCACTGGGAGGCTTGTGGTTCAGCATCACTAAGGAAGGAGACCCTCTTGGCTAGTGACAAAAGGAAAACCCAGTGGGATGTGGCTCGTGCAGGAGATGGGAAAGGACCGGCAAGCCACCTGGGGAGGGCTGCTGGGGAGAGGTCTGTTGAGTGGCAGGGAGTCTCAGAGTGACCTCGCCAGTGCCATCCCTGGTCCCTCTTCTTTTGCCCCTCTGCCCATGGCTCCTGGGCACGGTGTCCTCATCTGCTTCAGCAGGAAGGCTGGACGGAGGACTTGCCCTGAGTATGCCCTGTCCTGGGTTACCCCTGGCTCCTCCAAGACCATAGCTGAGGGATGCAGGCTCAGGGTGCAGCCTTGCTGAGCCTCAAGTCCATCAGCAGGGAGGGTGGCCTGCACCGTGGGAGGTCAGGTGAAGATGGAGCGAGAATACCAGCAAAGGGGCTGTGCAGGAGGTCAACCACCCTTTCCAGCCCATTGCCCCTTTCTGTCTGTCCAGATCCTATCGTAGCCTGGCCCAGTGATTGCTGGGAAGGCTACCAAGAGGACAGCCCCCTGCTTGACCCTGAGATGGACCCTGGTGACTGAAGGCTCCTCGCCTTGGGGTGTGGGTTCCACTTGTTTTCCAGGCTCCCAGAAAGGCCCTGAGAACGTGGCGTTGTTGAGACCACCTACACCGTGTATTGGCTGTGCCCACTACAGGGGCTTCTGCGGACTCCTGGACTTCGGAGGGTGGGTGCGGAATCTAGTCATCTTGCAGCTGCCCGAGACAAGGCCCTGAGCCCCCTTGTTCTTAAGATCACCCCCCACCAATCCGGAGTGGTGTGCCCCACTCTCGCCTCTCCCTGCCCGCTCTGTGTGGCACTGGCTTCAGGTCGCTCTTGGGAAGCTCCTGAGGGGTTTGCCACCCAACAGTGTCTTCACCCTCCGTTTCCAATTTTTCTCTTTAAACAATGAGGTAACCTGTTCAGGAGTGGGCGGGGCCTAGAGTCCCTGGGAGGCTCTGGCACAGGGCACCAGTGGCCAGGTGAGGGTCGTCCACCTGCTCTGGGCATGTGTCTAGGGGCTGAGCCACTAGGGGGCGCTGCAGCCGTCATGCCACCAGAATTCTCAGGGCCATCAGCCCTGGACATACAGCAGAGTAATTCCTCTCCCCTGGGAGTAGTAGAGGAGAAATGAAGATAAATCACGTGGTTTTTGTTCCTGCAGGCTATGGCTCTCCGTGTGCTAGGGCTGTCTCTTCCTTAATCGGGAGCTTACACGCCATCGCGAACGGAACACACCAGCTGTAGTGTGAACACTTACCTTCTCCACCCGAGTCCCTCAGCATCGTGTCTGCGACGACCACGATCGGCCTCCTTAGTATATGGGCGAGGACGAACACGTGGAACTCTTCCAGACTCTCGTACACGGGGTCCTCGGCGTTGTCCACGCTGGGAGACAAAGCAAGGAAGTCTGTCACTGAACCGACTGGGAGGGGGAGGGCAGGTCCCCAGGAAGGGGCTGAGTGTCCCTGTTGGACCTCACTTCCACAGACTCTGGCCACCGCAGCCCTCTGAGGCCACCTTCCTGTCAGGTCACCTGCAGTGCGAATGCACAGGTCCAGCTCCTCATCCCCATGCTCGGTCAGGTGGTCTCAGGTGCCCTTGAAGGTGGTGGTGGTGGGGTCCATTCTTAAGGAGAGGCCTCCCGGATACAGAGGCACCCCGTGGAGAGCACGACAACATGGGGACTGGTTATCTGGCGGGGGGTGCAGAGCAAGAATGGAGAAGGGCAGGAGGAACGGGAACGTCTCTTTAGGTCAGCAGCTGGGGTTGCAGCCGTAGATGCCAGAGCACAGGCACCCCAGGCATGTCTGCAGGGCTGGTGGGGCCACTGCTGCTCACATCCAAGGGGCTTCTTAGGAAATGCTCTGATGGAAGAGGGCGTGAGGTTCACTCCTCAGAGCGGGAGGGAGAGAGTGACTCTGAAGGCACATGCCAGGCTACCTGGACCCCTCAGCACAGACCCCTCCCTCACATCGGGATCTGAGAACTGCTTTCACTCAACGCTATAACATCTGCAGTGTCCCTCCACAACTGGGTGCCCCCAAAATGAAGAGCACATAGAGGAAAGAGTGGGTGCTCCAGGGACCTTGTGACATCTGAGGGGGTAGCTGGGAGAGTGGTGTCCAGACAAGATGCCAGGGGTTACTGAGTTCATTCCTGGGCACTCGGGAGATGCTGAGAATTAACAGGGGCATCTGTGAGGACTGGACACAGCGGGGTCACTGTCAGCAAGTGTGGCCCTGGTGGGAAACACCGGAAATCCCCAACATCAAGAGGGATTTCCTCTTAGAGGTTGTGACTTTGATCGAAATGATGCATAATAAACTCATGTCATTTTATTCAGTGTCAGCCAGGATGTTTTTCCTCATCCGTGCTATGACAGAACAACACTGCACACAATGGCATTGTTATAGGATCTGCCATAGGGGGTGTGATGCTCTGGGGGAAACAGGTCTACCTCAGTCAGTTGCTGGGATTCTAGAACAAAGGCTGCAAGATCTCGGAGGTGTGTCCTTATCAGCTGGAGAGTTTTGCTGTTATTGTACCTACTTACTTTTTATTATTTGTGTGTGTGATACTTTGCCCTTTTCTAATACTTAAATGCCAGCATCAGAAGCCCACAAACAGTTGCACATACAGTAAGCATGCATATATATATATAATATATATATAATTAATATATATATATATATTTGGAGGGGAACCATTTGAAAATAAACCACCAACTTAAAATCCCATCACCTGGGGAGCACTCAGCGTTCATTTCTATGAACAGTTCGTTTCTGCATAAACACACAACCATTAAAACAGGGCTCTAGCTGTAGCCGATACACCCCACATCTACCTAATCCCTGAGAGGGACCCTACAGCGTTTGCCATATGTGCCTGACAGATCTTTGGGAGGCTCAAACATATAACTGTGGTGTCTCATGAGATGCTTTCTGTCCGGACTGCTTCTCGAGCTCCTTGGCTCTCTCGACCTTGATCCTTTTGGAGACCATTGGATATTTTGCACGATGTTGTTGGTCTGAGTGTGTCCATTTCCTCACAATGTGATGCAATTGGCTTTACTGCTTCCTTTGTGTCAGCACTGTCAGGGGATCTGGGTGAGGTGATGTTGGCTTGGATGGCTCTGTCAGGGCCATTTCCTGGCTTCCCCAGGGTTTAGGGGAGGGTATGAACTGGTCTCCCACCTCTAGGGGGCGCTGGCTCTGTGCTTTTCCTTCAAAACCGCAGGCATGGCCCAGTGTTTCTGGAGCCTCTGTCTGCTCCTGTTCTGTTGAACTCCGGCCAATGACAGTGGCCCAGCATCTCTTCAATGTCCCCCAGCGGCCAAACGGAATCACACCTGGGATGAAACTGGAACCGAGGCCCACACTGGTGAGTTACGCTGTCTAGTCCTTCGGTAGAGTCAGCTTTAGTGAAACTATCTGGAATATTTACTCCCTCTTAGCAGCTGGAGCTTACTCACATCATCCTCCTGCGAACTTAGCAAGCGAAGTCCAGACCTGGGACTGTAAGCAGAATCTGGCCTCAAGAAATAGACACCCAGAAATCCTTAGACTATTCAGTAAGTGGCATTTACTGCTACAAAGACCAACAGGCAACAGAACCTGCTCAGAGACCGGGTGAGGCCCAAGCATCCAACCTGCTCTGTGCTGCAAGGCGCCTGTTCTGGCTTCTTCATTTTGTGTCTGGGGGAGGGAGAGGGAAGTTGCAGGCAGGGCTGCACCACCCAGTGGATTATGTAACCAAGGTTAAATGGTTAAATTATTCTGAGACCAAGCTGGGCGTGGTGACATGTGCCTGTAATCCCAGCTACCTGGGAGGCTGAGGCTAGGGATCACTTGAATCCGTGGGTTCGAGGCAACCCTGGGCAGCATGGCGAGACCTAGTCTCAAAAGAAAATATATTCTGAGACCCTAGGTTACAAAAGGGAAAAAAATGCATCTGAACTTTGCCCCAGACTTGCTTTTGCAGACACAGCAGAACCTGGGGGTGATGCTGACCCAACCTGAGTGGCAGAAGCCAGGAACCTTGAGCTGAGTTCCTGTAGCTGGGTGGGAAGACACATGCAGGGAGGGGTGCTACCCGGAGATGAGGTGCCCCTCAACAGAAACTCCAAACTGAAAAAGGTCTCTTCACACTTCCTCACACACAGGCTGTCCTGTTATGAGTTGAACCAAGGACCTACAGACAAGCCCACATTTATTTGCCCTCAGCAGCCTCCTTAACCAACAAAATTTAACTCCTTTCTCCCAACCGCAGGGCCCCAAACCTTTTTCTCCCTCTGAGATGGAAGATTTGAGATCACCTCAGATCACTTCAGATTGAGTTCTCCTTGTCAATCAAGTTGCGTTAAAGCTGCCTTGTTTTCTCAGAATCAGAGGTCATGCAATCCTGGCTTCCATGCAGATTGGGTAGTGAGCCTGTTGCTTGGTAACCAAAATGTGTGGAGGAAGGTGTGTGTGTGCGTGCGTGCGTGCGTGTGTGTGTGTGTGTGTGTGAAAGGTGACCCTGGGAAACAAGGAGTCCCCCTCTGGCCCAACGAGGAAGCAAAGGTGGTGGACTGAATTCCAGGTGGTATCAGGTCATAGGTGGTTCAGGTCATTGAGGAACATGGCAGGAACAAAAGGCACCGTGGAGATTTGGAGGTGCTTTGGCTTAAATGGCAGCCAAACTCTGAGCCAGCCCAGCAGAAACCCTTGCATAGACAAAGGAAGTCAACCTCAGTCTGCGTATGTCGGTGGGGTTCTGACATGTAGACACAGTGGGGCAGGAGGTGAGAGATAAGCAACCTTGTACCTGACCAAGCACTGTGTCTGCTGGGTGGGCAGGTTTTCAAAAGATGTTCTAAGGCACAGACCAGAAGCCAGGCAAGAGCCATGGCCAGGGACATGAAGGGAGGGCACCCGGCATGGGGACAGGAGCAAGCAGGTCGTAGACTCAGGCAGGAGCTGCTCAACAGTGGCCAGCGGGGCCTGGCAGTGGGGACCCATCTAGCTGCCTGAATGAACACACTGGGGGCAGGCCTACAGCAGCATTAACTGAGCATCTACTATGGCGTAGCATGAGCCTGGCTGCTCTGTGCACAGGGAGGCTGGTGGAAGAGCGGGCGCAGTCACCAGGTGATCGAATAAGAAACGACCAGGTGTCAATAAGCCTGGTGATAAGAGGCAGCTTCTTCAGGGAGGAAGGGTGGCAAAGGTTTCAGTCTTATTTCCACTTAGAAGTTCGTCCAGGGGACTCCTGCCAGAGGAGCTCATGACTCATCTGGATGGGCTTTGGCAGGACGAGAACATGGAACGCTCTTGGCCAGGTGACTCAGAGGCAGCCTGTCTAAAGCTGGAGCATGACCAAAGCTGCCCCAACTCATGTGACCTGGGACAGTGGACCCAGCAGGGCTGAGGCTCAGAGAATGTCAAACTGGACCTCGAGGGTCTGATGGTGAGACAGGGCAGGTGAGAAAGATGGGGACCAGATGATGTCACTCATATGTGGCAGGTAAAGAAACCCACAAGTGGATGAACAAAACAAAAACAAATCTTTAGGCTGTAAGGACAAAATGCAGGCCATGGGGAGGGAAGAGGGAAGGAGGTGGGTGAATCAGGGCAAGGGATCTGGTCACTATATGGTGATGGGTAGAGGCCAGACTTTGGGTGATGAGCGCCTTATATATAGATGTTGAAGTCCACATGCACCGTGTTCAAACCAGCTTTTCTTTTTTAAAGCAATTTCCAGAAAGTGCCAAACTGTGAAATTTGATTGAAATGTCTTTAAATTGTGTGGGGAGGTGGGAGGGAAAACGAGCAGTGGGTTGCAGGTTGTCCAAGGCCCCCACAGACACCACCTCCAGCTGGCCCACCCTATTGATCCAGAACTACTGTTCTCTGTCTCCTGCCACATCCAAGCTTCCACTCCCCCACCTTGTGTCCCAGTCTTGCTCTGTGGCAGTCACTCTGGGGAGGGGAGATGAGTCGGCACACTCCATGCCTTTCTGCTGAATGGAATCCTCCCCCCTGGAGGGAGTGTATGCAGAGCTAAGGGAGGGCTCTGTCGAGCAAGCAGCAACAGGGGGATTGCTGAAGAAGATGCAGTTACATTCCCCTCCTCTGACACCCCTAATGTGGAAGCACCATGGCCTGAAACCCACATGTGGGCAGTGGTGAGCAGACAGAAAATTCTAGAAGATGTTCTCTAACTGGGGCGTGAAGCAGAGAGATGGAAACTCCCAGAGCTCAATTAAAGTGTAGAAATTCCCATTTTTCCTCCTCTCCTTTTCCCATGTGCCAGCCTCTCATGTGTTCTGGAGCTGGTAGAGCTGGTTCCGCCCAGACCTGGGAGCCAAACATCTGAGAGGGGCCCTCCCGCTCTGGCCAGGGTGGCTGTGGTGCTGAGCATGTGGGTAGGGTGAGGCTTCTTTTGGGTATTTTTTCAGTTCTTGTTTTTTAATTAAACAAATTTTCCCCTCAGCCCAGCCTATAGGTGCGGTCATGGGTGTGACCGGCTGTGCACTGGAACTAAGGTCTAGGTTTCTGACTGTAGGCCAAGATAAGGAGCCAAGAAGTCCCAGAAAGATTATGGAAAGGTGGAGCAACAGAAAAGGAGCTCACGACTGGTGAATGGGCCTGTGGGCGCCCTGCCTGTTGCTTCGAGGTGCTTCTGGCCTGAGCTGGGGCAGGTGGTGCACCTGAGGCTTGGGGGACAGCTGAGTGAGCAGGGGTCACAGCTGAGTCTGGGGGACATGCAGATCAGCACAGCAGGGGCTTTGGGATCTGGCCCCACATTGGGACCACAGCCCAGAGAAGGCGAGTTGAAAAGCACCACAGGACCCTCACCCCGTAGACTTCCTGGTAAGAGGAAATGTCACCACAAATGATAGCTGAGACCTAGAATGCTTGAAAATGTCCAGGATCCAATCTAAAGTCACCTGATGTATGAGAACCACAAAAAGCAGAAGAATCTCAAAGCTCAAACAAAGAACAACCCAAAGACATTGACTCTGAGTCGGTGCAGAGGTCGGCATGGAGATTTTAAAGCAGTTACACCAATGCTCTGATAAGCAACAGAGAAAACGCTGGAGAGAAACAGGGCCTTAGGAAGTTGCAGCAGAGAAACCAAAGATATCAACAAAATCAAAGGGAAATTTTAGAACCTAAAAATACAATAATCAAAAGAAAACAAATCACTGAAAGGCAGATGGGAGATGAGAGAGGAGAGAGTTGGTGAATTTAAATATAGAGCAACAGAAGCACCCCAATCTGAAGGGAGAGGAAAGTGGAAAAAATGAGAACCTCTGCAACATGTCAACTCCCAAAACACATTTGTGTCCCCAGAGACCCAGGACAAGAGGAGAAGAGCGGAGCACCCCCCAAAAGAATAATAATATTTAAAGAAAAATCCAAAGCTGTCCAGGTTGGGCTAAAGATATAAACCTGCAGACTCCATGAGCTCAGAGAACCTGCTAACAGGCTCACCCAGAGAAGTCCACAGCCAGACATGATCAGACCAAAACGCTGACATCTAAAGACAGAGGAAACTGTAAGGAGCCAGGCGCAGAGTTGTGAGAAAGGACGAATGAGAGAGATTGACACAGTCTGGAGGCTGTGGGCTATCAGAAGTATGGCTGGTAGCCACTTTAAGGTAAATTACTAGGCCTTTTATAGTGTCTAGTCAGGGGGGAAAAAGGTGGCCAAGAGAATATTTTATGACTAACTAGGGAAGGCTAATGACTAGGGTACAATAAAATTGGGCAAAACATTAGTTCCTGTGAGATAATGGTGGGCAGGGAGTTTACTTAAAAATTTGTTGGTAACTCCTAAGGAATGTTCCTTAAGGTAAACATTGGAGGGTGGGAGAAGCTACTCTTTGCTGTCCCGACGCCCATCATGCCAGTCCTGTCTTCAGTGTTCTGAAGCCAGATGAGATAGTGAAATGAAGTTTTCCTCATTTCACAGCGTAAGTCCAGTCCAGTCTCAGCTGGCAGCCTCTGACAGGAAATGATGTTGGAAGCAGTCCCCAAAGGCAGAAGAACGTCAAAAGCAACAGTAATCAGGACAGGTGATGGCGGGTCTCAGGCAGCAGGGGCTGGGCAGGAGTCAGATGACCACACCTGCTATGTGGCCCTGGACTCAGTGCCTTCTGGGTGGGGTCTGGAGGGGACACAGTGGGCGGGGGCAGTTGTTTGCTAAGATTCTTTTTATTGCAGTGTCCCTGGAAGGATGAGCCGAGTTCACCGCAGAAGAGACTGGGGCATCTGTCTGGGCAGTACTAGGCAGCAAGGATGCTAGGGAAGCTCCAGACATATCACGGGGGAGCCAGTAGAGAGCAGTGTCACAGGCATGGCCGAGTCTTCAGACACTTGTCCCCAGATGTCCTAAATGAGAGCAACTCTAGGCACTAAGATGCCTCGTTCGTGGACAAAGTGACACAACCCTGGGGACCTGGATTTATGGGTTTCGGTGTTCTGCGCAAGGTTTTCATCACCGAGGGGTGCAGGGTGGATGTTGGGCCAGGGGGTATCAGGTCCACTGAGGGTCTGCCAGGCCCAGTTGCCCAAGGAGCTGGTGGGCCAGCCAGGATATCTCCAGCAGCATCTGTCAACAGGCCCCGCCTGAGTGTCAACGCTCGGCTGTCTCGAGTTTTCCTGAGATGCTTCCTGGCCCTCAGCTCCAAAGAGCAGGAAGCAAACAGCACATGGAGCCCCAGGCCCCGCGATGCCCGTTTGGTCTCCTGCTACACCCTGGGATCCTAGTCTGCAGGGAGAGCTACTCTGCGCATGCGCACGGTGACCGGCGTAGCAGAGCCAGTTGCTGGAAACCCATGGGCCGTCTGGGAGACACCAGGCTGGCTCCGATCTTTTGTCTCTAGCAGACCTGCCTGAAGCCAGCAAGAAAGGAGATAGGTGTGTGCTTGGAAAAACCCAAGCCCGGTGACTGGGGCTTCCGAGCCTGGCGAGGACAAGGGCCGTGTGTGGGAACCACTACTGTCCCGTGCCACCTGCAAAGGCCTCCGTGCCGCGGGCGCCCCCTGCAGGCAGGACGAGACAAGGTCTCAGGAACACAGGGGCAGCGCGCATCTGGGCAAGTTCATGTGGGGGCTGTGTGCGCTTTCCCCTAAATATCTGCAGGGGTACAGAAAGTCCCCCCAATCCTGTCCTGTGGTCTCCTGTGGAATCTAAACTCTGCAGAGGGGTATCTTTGTGTACCCCAGTTGGGAGGAAGCGTGAGGGGGACATATTTATGCTGTTTCCGGCCCTGAGGGCGGGCCAGGAGCTCCAGGTGATCCTGAGAGCGAGGGAGCAGTCTTACCCTCCTCCTGTGCCGCCATTCTTGCTGAAGTGCGTGCGGGGCTCGCTGGAGGCCAGTTTCAACAGCTCCGTCCACTCTCGCTCCCACTCCTCCTCCGTGTACACCAGCCCTGACTGGCACAAAGGGACGTGGGTTAAGGACGTGGGAGGTGGACCCCGTCACCCTCACTTGCCAGGGGAACCTGGGCCACCAGAAGGGACCTCCTGCCTCAGTCCAGGACGACAAGGTCCCAGCACACCTGTTAGTGGTCACTGACTGTCCCTCTTTGCTAGGAGAAGCGCTTCAGAACCCCAGACCCTCAGTTTGATGCTGTTGAGCTCATACAAGGCCATTCCCAAGGGACAAGGGTGACTGGGAAGCTGCACACATCCTGGGCTTGGGGCTGACATAACATGTTTGCAGCGGTCATGGGCCAAGTTCGTACGGAAAGGAGGTTGGCTCTTCTTGGACAGCATGGGGTGATGTGCCCATGGCCAGAGGGCCAGGGCACCCTCTGGGTCAAGTACACACCCAGGGTGCCAGGTGTGGGCGGCACCAGGGCTGCCCAGTGGCTACACTAGCAGGACCAGGCACAGTCAGCTTTATAAACCCCAACCCCCCCGCTGGGACCCAGTGAGGGTGGGTGGTCTCGATAATGAGGTGCGAGGGGACATGTGGTCACTAGGTGCAGGTTCTGAGCTGTTGTCATGAGCCCTGTTCAGTAGGGTTGGGGGGGGCACCTTACTAACTGCAGCTGCCTCTTCCGCCTGATGTCACAAGCTGGACTTGGCCGTGGGGCTCTGTGGGGACCCCAGGTTTTGGACACACCAGCAGTTACCAACCTCCTTGTTCTGCTGAGTCTGCTGCCACCTCCATCTCCGCTTCAAGGCCTCCCTCTCTGCCCCCGTCCGCATCATGGTGTAGAGAGCTTTCCGCAAAACCAGGTCCCGGTCGTGAAAACCCCACATTCCTGTAGCCCGAGGCCCATGCGGAGCAGAGGAGAGAGAAAGGACATGAGGAAGGGGACAAGCCAGGAGGAGACGCGCCACCTCTTACTGGGACCTGGACTTGGCATCCTCACGAGTCAGGGTCGGTGCTCAGGATGAGCAAGCCATTCCCACGATCTTCCCCTGAAGCTTCCTGTCCAGGCCAGGGGCAGACTGGAGAGACATGTTCCCTTCTGCGAGGAAGCACAGTGGGTGGTATCGAGTCTCCCTGGGGCCCTTGGGGAGCTGCTCTCAGGATCTATGTTTTCCTTTGAGGGAACCTGCACTTGCCATTCAGGTCTGGCCTGTAAGTGAGAGCTAGCTGATGGGGCCACGGGGCGATGGCCGAGGCAGGACCCCAGGCCAGGGCGGCAAGTAGAACCTATGTCAGAGGATGGCACTGTGCATGTGTGGGCCCAGGAGAGTACAGTTACCTCCAAAGAGAAGCTCTACATCTGGCATGGGCTGTGGGTCAGGGTCACAGAGACAAGCCACTGTTTCTCAGTGGGTTCTGGGGGTGCTCAGAGACACCCAGAATGAGAGAGGCACCACGAGAGGGAGAGCCCTAGCCAGAGGGCAAGAGTGGGGGAGACAGTCCATCCATCCATCCATCCATCTATCCATCCATCCATCCATCCATCCATCCATCCATCCATCCATCCATCCATCCATCCATCCATCCTTCCTTCCTTCCTTCCTTCCTTCCTTCCTTCCTTCCTTCCTTCCTTCCTTCCTTCCTTCCTTCCACCCAGCCAACCACTCTTCCACTTGTTCATTGGTGACAGTAAATCCCATTGATTCCATTATCATCACACTTAGTGCACAATAGGCTAAATTGAAACTGCTGGGAAATCCAACAGCAGCAACTGGGACAGACCAAGTTCCTAACACCTAACAGAGCCCATGTCCTGGGGGGTGGCCAGTCCCCCAGTCAGCAGGTAATGCAAGGATAGATGGAGTCGGCTCAGAGGACAGAGTGGTGCTGGGCATGGGGGGGATGGAGGCATGGAGGAAAGACTCCAAGGGGGGCAAGAAGGTGCTGCATCACCTTCCCAGGTAGAGGGAAAGGCCAGGATGGAGGAGGGAGCTCGTGCTGAACTTCAGAAGTGTGAGCGGGAAAGCTGGGTGGAACATGAGAACATGGAGTTTTAAGTGAACTGGGAGCTTGCAAGTAAGGACCAGCCTGCACCGAATGATATTTTAAGAGGCTCTGCTGGCTGTGTGTCTTCAGTGCAAAGGTACACAAAATCCAGGAACTGCCATGGAATTTTGAGGGTGGAGGCTTTTGTTTTTCTCTCCAGGACTGAGGGAAGGAAGCCATTTCCCATGCTCCTTTTAAACAGGCTGAGCGAATCCTACTCATCCACTGACCTGCCTGTAGGGGGTGTCTCGGTGCTCACACTGGCTGGGCAAGGCCCAGGCCCATGCTAAGCTCCCTGGGCTCCTTGTTTGGGTCTCTTTTGCAGAGAGGGGTCCCCTCGCCCCAGGTCTGCCTCCAGGATGACTGTTGTGTATTTCTCCCAGTTTCCAATGACTCATGTCTGGTCATGTCAACAGCATCGCTGGGGACTGTCACATATGCCCTCAGGCCTGGTTCCCATGCAGGTCAGCAATTTGATTAGAACAGGGAAACAAAGGAAAGAACTAACTGGCTGTGAGCTCAGACTGTGGGGCTCAGGCTCTTTCGCAGCAGCAACAAGGCTCACCCGGGGAGGCGTGTGGAGGCTTGTGGAGGCTTGTTCTTCCCTGCAGGCCTAGGGGGCCCCCTGATGTGTTCATGGGTGGGGGGAGAACGCCTGCCATGAGACAAGACCACTGTGGTGTGTGGCTTCTGATCAGCACCGATGTGACAGGGACTCAGCCTCCCGCAGTTTCTGGGGATAAAGTCATTTCCAGGCCTGCGATCAGGGCTGCAGCACCCAGCTGCTATTTGACACAGATGAGCAATTTCTGCTTCTATCATTCCTGCAGGTTTTATAAGGAACAAGGTAAAGCAGGGGGCCCAACAAGGGAGTGGGTCCTAGGTTATGATGAACTATGACACGCTGCTGAGATCTTCTTGAAGAATGACCGTAGGAGATATTCACCATAGAAGCTGGAGGGGAAATGTTGGGATCTCAATTTGGAGAGACTGTAATTTCACTGGAGGAATAGAAAAAAGACTGGAAGACAAGAGACCCACACGTTGAAAGTGGGTGGTAGAATGACTCATTTTTGTCTTGCTGTCCTGGGGAATGTGGAATGCCAATTAGCAGAAACGTGGCAGTCTTGGAAGGAAGTGTGTAGAGGAGTGCCTTTCCCATCGCTGTCTGGAGCCTGGAGGTATGCAGTGTTCCCCTGGCTCTTGGGGTCCACTCTCCTCTGGGCTCCCCAGGTCGCTGCAGGTCTACCCATCAGTTGATGCAGTTCCCTGTGAGCCTTCTCAGGTCACTCTTGCCAACCAGGTCTCACTACAGGTCTAAAGGGTCACAGGTCTGGTGGTGCTGGTTCTGGGACACAGCACTGACCGTGGCTACCTGGCATGTGTGTTTGACCAAGAACCATATTCTCCTCTTAGGGTACTGTTCCTGGAGACATTCTAAGCCAGCACTGATAAGGAACATTGGGCTTAGAAGGAATGACTGAGTTTCTAGAAACTGCACTGTTACTTTAATGTTGCCATCCACACCCAAGTACTTGTAGATGTGACTTATTATTATTATTATTATTTTTTGAGACTAGGTCTCGCTATATTTGCCTGTGGAACCTCAGGCTCACGTTGCCTGGGGTGGCACAGATTCAAGCAATCCCCAGCCTCAGCTTCCCAGGTAGCTGGGATTACAGGCACGCGCCACCACACCCAGCTATTTTTTTGGAACTGGGTCTCACTGTGTTGCCCCGAGCGGGACTTGAATCACGATCCCTGACCCCAGTCACTTCATAGGCTGAAGCTTACAGGTACGAGCCACTGTGCCTGGCCAGACATGACTTTTTTCAACCAAGAAGTAAATCCTCTTGGTTGAAAACATCAACTTGGTTGACATTTTCAACCAAGAGTATTTACTTCTTCTTGGTTGAAAAAAGCTGACGTTTTCAACCAAGAGGTTGGAACATCTCCTTCTGGACAAATCACTGATGTCACGGTTGTATTTTCTGACTGTACTGATTCCCCTTTAACTCATGTTGTACTTATGCTTCTCTTTTCGTTGGTCCAAGTGCACAGACTTCTGTCAATATGGTGGGCCCACAACTACTCAGCTTTATACATTGCTCCCCAAACTTCCTGCTGGAGCCCAGCTGAGCTCAGACAGACATTCTTGTCTCTATGCTTTACCTATGTGGCCTCTGCTTGAAATGTTCTCAATCTTTATACTCCAAGTTCTTCAATTGTTTGTTAAAGAGAGAGAGAGAGAAGAAACCACAAAATCCCACCCCTTCCAGGAAGTTCTCTTGGATTGCTCTAGACCACACTCTCCAGTTCACACCCCAGTAGCTCATGCTCAGGGATTCTTCTAACATGACAGGTCTTTCCTCATCTGTGGTATGCTTCCACCAAGCCCACCTGCTGCTGGACAAGGAGAGATGGATTGTTGGTTCCATCTATTGGGGACCCTTCCAAATGACAATGATGCATATGGCTCTACTCAGCATATATCTGTCCCTTAACAACACACAGCAAGTTGGGGAGCTCTGCCCTCTGTCTACACCGCGGAATTTACTTACCCAGTGAGGCAGCGTGTAAAAGGCAGTTCCCATCCCCAGTTGTGGCCAAAGGAAGAAGCCGTTTACAGCTGGTGCACACAGTGGACCACCAGTTCAGGCGACCTGCAATAGAAGCTGATGTGAAACAGGATCCCAGAGCAGCCCGGTCCACGGTGAGCGCTTGCTGAGGAAGTATCAGCATCAGCGAGGATTTTCTAGAGTTTCGCTGGGAAGGCAGAATGTTAGGTGATAGCTTCTCAGCAACAATATAGAGTTTTTCCCCCTTGAAGATAAGAAATGGACATATCCTTCCATTAGCTAGCAAGAAGATAAAGAAATCTGACCAAATCCTTCTTTGCTTGAATCTGGGAATGTATTTTATACATGTGACTTAACAAACTCTACAGCTGACATGATCATTAATGGAGAGGCATTGAATGATGTTAACCTCAGACGGGGCATGATATTCAATTATGATGAAGATCTGAGTCTGTGCAACAAGGCAAGAAGAAGCAATAAGCAAAAGCAATAAAGGAATGAGTAAAATGCTACTGATCAATGGATAGTCAACTATTCAGTTTGATGATGCTAAGAAATCTACCAAAGAAACTTCGAAGCCTAGCAAGTGAATTTAAATTTAGCAAGAACTCAGAAAATAGTCAATGTGCAAATATTAATGGTTTTCTTATATACTAGGACAAATAATAAAAAGAAAACAAATAAAATCATGAAATATTTAGGCATAAATTCCATATTATGAATATTATGCTATTGTTAGATTGATGATGACAAAATATTCCCAAGAAAATATAAAGATTTATTTAAGTGGAGAGGTTTATTATGTATATAGAGCAGATTCCATATTAATAAGATATCAAATTCTCCCCAAATTGATCAATAGATGTAACATAACCCCAATAATATTCCTGAAGGCTGATTTTTAGAAATCAACAAGTGGCTGATTTTTAGAAATCAACAAATCTATGTAAATTCTAAATTTACATAGATATACAAAAAACTAGAATATAATCTTGAAACAGAACACATCTGGAAAACTTACAGTCCCTGATTTCATAACTCATGACACCATACTAATTAAGATAGTGCATTACTGATGCAAGAAAGACAAACAGATCAATGAAATGAGATAAGGAGACCAGATTAGATCCTTACATCTGTGGTTCTTTGATTCTTTGTAAAGCCTTTTAGGGTTTTCAATGGGGAAAGGAAAGTATTTTTCAATAATTTTTCAATGTTATAATTGGTGGATATTTGATTAATGAAACATTTAATATCTACTTTTATGCCATCAAAACAAGTTAATTTGAGTGGAACACAGGCATAAATACAAAAGATAAAATGATAAAAACTACATCTATAAAGTATCTCAGAAAGAAATGGACAGGCCATTGGGATAGGCAGAGAAAAAAATACACATTTTTCATTAAAACATTTATTTCCATTAGCAAAACACTATTATGAAATAAAAAAGTAAACATCAGACTTGGATAAAATATTTGAAAAATGTGTATCTGAGAAAGGACTTGTAACTGCACATAGTAGGAAGTCCTACATATTAGTAAGAAGCGGTTAACCTGCTAAAAATTGGCAAGAATCTTAAGATACTTCATGGGGAAGAAGATCCCAAGGGTCAGAAAGGACAAGCTCAATGTCATTTGCCGTCAAGGGTCTATAAGTCAAGTCATCTCTTCATACGTACAAGATTGAAAAGACCTACAGCATCTCTGCACAGAGAGATGGCATTTTCCTATTTGTCTGCTGGGAATGGAATTGGCATAATGATGCGGGATGATCTCTCAGCAATTTCTAATACAGTTAAACACATGCTTCCCATGGGATTCAGTAGTGTCACTCTTGAGTACTTACTCAAGAGAAATGTCTAAGATATCAGAGGTAAATATCCAAAATATATAAATAACTCATAAAACTCAAAAAGAAAAAACAAATGACCAGATTTAAAAAATGGGCAGAGACTCTGAATAGACACTTCTTCAAAGAAGGCATACAGATGGCCGTGATGTATTCATCATCTCGTATTATCAGGAAAGTTCAAATCAAAATGAGATTCACTTGATACCCGTGAGAAGGGCTAACATCAGACAAAGAGCAGCGTTAGGAATCAAGTATCATCATCAAATGAACACTAAGAAAAGGAAATGGAGGGAAAGCACATTGATAGAGTCACGATAGAAAACAGCATGATTTTCCATATTTATGAATTTCCTACTTTTTATTCATAAATTAATATTAATAAATACAATTTCCAGTTTGTTAGTATAAAATAATTGTACACTTGATTCTTAGTTTTCTTTAAAATATTAAGAATATAAATACCCTATGATAAATACTATCTAGCTATTTATCTTAAGAATACAAAGATTAATTTGAAGTGCTTTATGTACCCCACTGTGGATGGCAACATTATTTAAAATAGTTAAGAGTGGGAAACAACATAAGTGCACATGGGTAGATGAGTGACTAAAGAAGATGTGGTACATATACACAATGGAATACTACTCAGCTATAAAAAGATGAAACCCTGCCCTTTGAAACAACATGGATGAACCTAGGAGGTATTATGGTCAGTGAAATAAATGGAGAAAGACAAGCAAGACATGACTGCATTCATATGTAAATATAGAAATAAAACTAATGAATCAACAAAAGAAACTTTTAGGCAGTAAGAACAAAATAGTGGCTACCAGAGGGAATGGGGGAGAAGGTGGATAAATGAAGAGAAAGAGGTCAGTTGCCTGGGGGAAGGATGGGAATTAGAATTCAGGTGTTAAGTATAATGTAGCAGGTACTGATGATCTTTAAGGTTGTACATCTCAAACCTAGGTAATTTAAAAACCAATGTTGCTTCAATTAAAAAAAATCACCATTAATAAAGTAATTTTAGTCAAGGGTATATCAGTGGTAAGTAAATAAATCATAAACTCTGAAGGACAAGGACTGTAAGTAACACTGGGAAATCAAGGTCCTCTAAAGCATATTTAGTTCAGAATCATCGCCTAATTCAGATAATTCCATTAGCAGAATTTAATATAATAAACCTTGTCAGTACTTTGTTTAATCTGGACACTGATCTGATCTATAGCATTTGGGTTAAGATTTGGAATTGCAGTTTAATGATAAGTGGCTTTATTAATGCAAAATAATTGTACTTTTATTCTAATTGAAAAACACATTAAAATTAACATTACAAAATTAAATAGCTAAGCATCTATTATATGAAGATGCTAATACACAGGTTAACAAATTGATATGATCTCACCACATGCAAGCCATCTTATTAAGATTAAATGGGAAATGCAATTAAGGGCCTTAATTGACAGCGCCACTGAACGGCCTGTCGGAGACATAATTGTAAGTAACATGCCACTACGTAGTGACTTCTTTTTTTCTAGGCTGTGAAATGGCAATCTACCTCACCTGACTTTTACAAAAATCTTTTTATAACTATCCAGGCTGGGAGATATTAAAACTGGGAAGAAAATGACAAGATTCTTGCTTACAAAGCATGAAATTCCACAGAGCAGCAGTAACCTCTGGGAGCAGGATACATTTCACCTTGGGGTGGGCAGACCTCACTCATCCTTGCAAGGGGATCTAAGCCTCCAGTCACTGCACGCAGGGGGAGTTAGCAGACAAAAAGGAGCAGAGGGGGAGGAACAGGAAACACACTGACTTGGAAGACACTGGTTGGTGCACAATACCTTTCTCTCCCATCTCGGCTCCCTGGGCCCTTCTCTTACCCAGTATGACACTGTCCAGGTGAGCCTAGATTCCTTCCCTGCACTGTGGAGTGGATGCTGATAGGGTCAACACAGTGCAATGCCATTCATGTCCCTTGCCAGGGACCAGTGTTGGCATGGCCACATGCCATGAGATGTAAGATGAAATCTGCTAGCTCGCTTTGGGAAGTGGTATTCCTCCTTAATCCCCAGGAGCCTCGCTTGCTTCCCGGGACACTGCTGTATGAGGATGGAGAGGCCTCTCCATCCATGTTATACTCCCAAAGGAGACAGTACTGACCCACTGGAAAGAGAAGAGTGGCTGCTGGGTGTGCCTGTGCCCTCCATGACAACGTGGAGCTGCCAGCTTGATTCAGGTGTCTCTGTTCCCAGACGGAGTATTGTTGGGCTGATGGTGGCAGCTCCTGCTGCCTGTGGGTGTCTCTCCTGCTTGCTGTAGGAGCTGCAATAAAGCCCCACCCCCACCCCGCTGTGTGTGTGGGGTGTGGACATTTCCATTGTACAGATAAGGAAACTGAAGCTCAGAGCATAAAATCAGATCATCCAAGCTGATCTGATTAAGTTGGACATGGTCCAGTTGATGACAGTTTTAACTCCTCCGAGCTGGTATAACTTTAAGACCTGTTTTTTCATAAATGGCAGAGCTGAAGGCCAAGAGAAAGTTTGGCTGAACTGCAGACCCCGCTTACTCAGGATACAAGGGTTCTCAATTCCCAGCTCTGTGCTCAGGGTCTTATTTGCTTCTCTCATCTTGTTTGTTTTTTTTTTTTTTTTTTCAGTGACATTTCTGATGAGAATTGATTGACAGCACTTGCACCCATCAGCCAGAAACAAATGATTACCAATCCTCTATCACACCGGTTTCCATACATTCCTTTCAGTGTTAAAAGAAAACAACACTAAAGAGCAAGTTCAAGTTCCCTCAATGTGCTTCTTGAATTTGCATTTTCATTCCTCTCTTCCCCATATGAATTTGGTATTTTTTTCATTATATAACATAACAACACAGTGTTTAAAAATACATAATGTATTCAACCCTTCAGATAAAGTGCACCATTAAAAGTTGAAAATGTGTATTGTGCATAAAACTTATTCCTCCACCTCTGACTACATGAAAATATTATTTCCTTCTCTTCTGTATTCCTTTCCTCTCTTTTCCAGCCTCACTCTGAGATGGCTGGTGGTCGGGCATAGAACACTCTTTCCCTTTTCTTTCCTATAGAAAAGCAGATCAGAATGAATTTTTTTGGGGGGGTCTACATCTTTTTCCAGCTTCTCTTCTAAACCTGGGAAGGGGAGCTAGGTTATATTTGCCCCAAGGTCTACACTAGGGGTAGGTGATAGGGAATGAGTCCTTTTGGGTTATTCAAGAATAAGATGAGATATAACTATCTAGAATTCTTAAAAATTATCATGAAAAGCAAACAAAAGGAAGAGGGCATGTTCTTTAAAAGAGACAAAGGAGACACAGGAAAATACAGCATATGAACTTTGGGTCTTGGAATAAAAAGTTATAAATGAGATTGTCAGATCAATTGGGAAAAAGTGAATATATTAGCATATTAAGTTGATGCTACTTTTCTTTTTCTTAGGAATGATAATGTTCTTCTGGCTCTGTAAAAGAATTTTCAGGAGATATATGCTTATAATATATATTCAAATGGAAGAGAAAGAAGTACAAGTATTTAATGTATATGTAAATATGGATATATATGTATAAAATAAATGTGTGTATATAGACATACATGTATATATAAAGACAAACCAAATGTGATAAAATCCTGAAAATTGGTGAGTCTTGGTGTATATATCTATATCTATACTGCATTTATCTATATATCTACATTTTCCTGTAGGTTCAAAAGTATTTAAAACAAAAGAGTGCCCCATGGGTGTGTTTCACAGTATAACACTTAAAAATGGAGACATTTTCTTCTGATGTCTAAATGGTTTTTATGTAAATGAACTCATATGTCTTGATATAGTTTTAAAAATGGGTTGAATTCAGCTAAACACACTTTGGGGAATATAACTGATGCATTTTTTTCTCCAATAAGTGAATTGGAATATTTACACTTGGTTATAATTTAAAAAATTTTAGAGGCACAAATCCAGAAGCTTCAAAGTGATTTCTATGAAGTATCTCAGGTAGATCCCTGTTCACACATAAGGTAGATAAGGTAGATGACATCAGTAAATCATCATTCTTTCCTGGCAGACAAGTTAATCAGTCATCTCCATTTTTACAAAGAAGGCATAAAATCTCTTCAGCCTCAATTCAGAGGTCTGGAGGACCTCAGGAATGCAAATTACACTCTTGAACGGAGTGGGCATTCACCTAGAGCATGTACATGCCTACATTCATTTTTCAGTTGTATCATTAGGAGAGTCTTTCAAGGCAAAGAGAAATTGAAGCATGTTAGGATAATAAGAGAAGAACAAGGACCCAGCTGGTCTTATGGATATAATACTCAACAGATCAAAGAAAACAAATGTTTAAAAACATGGACTTTTTTAATACACCTACAATCTCCTTCTAATGTTTACTTTTGTTATTTATTCTCTATATAAATCCTTCTCAATTCCTTTGACATGCTTAATAAAAAACACTTAAAAATATTTTCCTATTCCAAAACAACAGAGAAAGTGGGAGATGAAGGTTTTGTCTTTAGTCATTAAATGACAGAAGTCCCTTTCCCTGAGATATAAGGAAGGGAACAGATTTAGAGAGAAGGATCAGAGAAATCTTCCTGATCAACTATCTTCTGAAATGTATATCCAACTTTGAAACAAAGTGTGTAAACACTTAATGACAAAAGAATGTGGAAAGGAAGCTGAAAATATGTACCAACTCAGCAACTGCCTGTGGGTGGAAACATTTTGCCTGTTTAATCACAAGAACTAGGAAAAAGCACTTGAAAGTCTGTGATATGAAAAATATGAAAGTCTGTGATATGAAAATCCTCTCACTCCACATAAAGGTAGGACCCTCAAAAATCATCCCTCAGAATAAAGAATGAGAAATAGCTTCCTTACTGATAAAAGAAGCTAGGAGATTCGATTTTTTTTTTCCTTCAGGAATGGACTTAGTATAGGAGAAAAATAGACAGCTTCCTTCAGAAATGTGACTATCTCTGATTCAACTTGAAATTGATTTGTGACTTGGAGTCAGCAATACACAATTATATTATAATACACAATTATAATAACAATAAAATTGTTACATATTGTTAATTTCCCTTGAGAATCTGGCATAAAACAATTTGCCTCTCAAATAGTTGAGTAGACCTTCAATCAGGCCACACAAGATTCCCACAGATAATGTCATACTCTTGACCCAAAATTACAAGCCTAATAGGAAACAACTCATCATAAGTAAAAGTCATAGAGAAAAAAATCAACAGTTAGTAGATACTCATGAACTTGAAGTTAAAATTATTAGAGAGCGTAAGAAAGTATAGTTAAGGTTTAAAAGATATATAAATAATGATACAAAGAAGAAGCATATTTGAAAAACAGAAATTAAAAATGAAAAAATATAAAAACCACCCAGAATCAGTTTAATATCAGATTAGACATTGTTGAAGAAAAAAATTACTGTACTTGAAGATAAGTCAGAAGAAATTACACAGAATTCAACTGGGTTGGGGGAACAAATACAAGACAAGTTTGACACACGAAGCATATACTGAAAAAGATCTAACACTTTCTATTTGACACCCAGAGAAGAGTGAGACAGAGGCAATACTTAAAAGGTATTGATGGAGAATTTTTCAGAAGAAATGTACAGGAATAGAGCCATAGATTTAGCAAGTTTCAGGTATGCCAACAAAGAAAAATAAAGTTTTCATTGAAATAGTGAAACTTGCTGAGTATGGTAGCATGCGGCTTTAATCCAGCCTAGGATGTGGGAAGCTAAAACCGGAAATCACTTGAGGCTGCGGGTTCGAGACCCACCTGGGGCAACCTAGTCTCAAAAAATAGCTGGGCATGGTGGTGCATGCCTGTAATTCCAGTTACCTGGGATACTGATGCTGGGGATTGCTTGAGTTCGGGGTACCCCGGGCAACAAGAGTCTGCCAGTTCCCCGGGCAACATAGCGAGACCTAGCCTCAAAAACAAAACAAACAAGCAAACAAAAAAATAAAACAAATAGTGAAACTTCACAATGTAAGACAGAGAAAAGAAAAGATCTTAAAGCAGGATTGGATAAAGAGTATCATCATGGCGAATGGACAGCCAATGTCTAGAATCAAACAATGGAAAGCAGACACCAGTGGAAAAATATCTTTAATGTGCTGAACAAAAACAACTGGTCACCCAGGATACTCTGTTCTGAAGAAAAAAAAGCTATTCTAATAAGGGAGTGAAACAAAACCATTTAAGACTAATAAAGTCTGAGAGAATAAATTTTAGCAGACACTCACCCAAGGAAATTCTAAAAGATGAACTTCAAACAGAAGGAAAGTCTGATATGCATGAAGAATTGAAGAGAAACAAGAATGGTAAATATATGGGTAGATCTAAATGAACAATGATTATATAGATAATAATAATGTGTATGGGGTTAGTAGAATTAAATAATGACAATAACATAGAAATTAAAAGGTGGATAAATAAAATTAAACTAGTCTAATATCTGGGTACAGATTAAGATATTAATTAATTTGACATGTAATTTGTGCACATATTATATTTTCTTGGGAACCTCTCAATAATAGGAAGACTGTGTGTAACTTAAAAATTAGTAGGGGAAAATAATGAAATGACTAGAAACATTCAAGTGACTTTGAAGAAAGCTTGGCAGGAGAGAAAACGTCCAAATAGTATGAGAACAGAGAGTTGTAAAGCTGACTGTAAGAATAAGCAACTATATGCTATTTACAAAAGACACATCTGTGACATGGAATGCAAAGGTATTACCATACTAAAAATAAAAGTACAGCAACTGGTGCTTGAGGCAAAATTTTAACCCAAAGACAAGAAACTGCTATGTTTACAGAAAAAGTTGAAAAAAAAAAAAGAAAGAGTGATGGCCTCTCTCTTGGACCATTCCAAGAGAGCGGCAGTCAGAAGTTGCACACATCTGAGAAATTACTTTGGAGCAAAAGAAAAGACTGAGGGGATGAGATTTCCCCAGTTAAATGAATTGTCTCCACAACAACCCAATTTACAAGCATTTCTTTTCTACTTTATTTTCCCTAAAATGCAAGAGTATCTTTTGGAACATGGAGGGTGCTTAATAAGTTCACAGACACAAGCCTACATCATAAATTGCCAAGATATATTCTGCTGCTAAAACAGATTTTAGAGTCCCATTTCTCTTGTTTTTACATGGACTTGTACATAGACTGGCATCACAGATCTGAGCTGTCATCAGTTTCATTTTCTTGTGTTTTTGGTCAACCAAAAGTTCTCTTTTCTAAGTCATTTCTCAGAAACACTTTCTTTTCACTTCGAGTACTTGAATTAACAAACGGAGCTCTCATTGGTGCTTTTTCCACACAAATAAAAATGAGAAAAATGATGATACAATAGCGAATCAGCCCATGGCAAGAAATAAGAAAAACCTGAGGTTACTCACCTGGGGTCAGGTAAGTTTCCCATAGACATGTCCCCCTTTAAAGTCGTATTCTGTAGAAGGGCCAGCCCTTTGGGCTCTTAGTATGATGGCAAGATGCCTTTCAGCAAGAACTATGGGAAACTTTGAAAAAGTATAGAAGTGTGTTACTTAGAAGATCTGGAAATTACATAATATTCCTGGGCTACACTGAGGGGGGGAGGGGTTGCTGGTGGGTGGGCAGCGGGGGTTGGGGGGAGACAGAGGGAGAGATGGAGGGTAGAGAGCACATAGGCTTGGGTCCTGCTTTTATTGGGGCCAAAGGTGGGAGGTTTCCCACTCTTCATTGGTGAATTTAAATTATGTGAATGGGAAATGAAAGCACAGAAAGATAGACAAAGGAAGGAGAAGAGCCAGCTCAGCTCACCTAAACCAACCATGGTTGCAAAACAGGAGTGGTATGAGGGAAGCAGCCTGGTTCTCACAAGGTATCTATTCCAGCCACTGTCTCTGCAGTGATGCCTTGGAGTGTCAGGCAGGAGATGGGGGCTGATGGGCATTGGGAAATGCCATGATAGCAGACATGGACTCAGATTGAGGCCGACCCAGTCTTTATACAGTAGAAAGAGCATCTTCTTCACTCTCTGAAGATGCCCAGCTCTCAGAAGAGCCCCTCCTCAAGACATACTTTAGATGAATAAGGTTTTTAGCACTAACAAACCCTTTAGGCAAACCACCCTCTAGGCTAAAGCTATGGCACCATCATGAACACGTCACAGGGGCGTGGAGCTCATGAGGTCCAGGGGAGGAGAGATCTCATGGGAAGAAGCACAAAGAAAGGACTCCGGCCAAAAGTACCTCGATAGACTCTCCACCTGTTCTCAGGGAGCAGTTCACAGACCTGCCCCTGATGCTGACTCCCTTCTGCTGAATTGTACAAACTTTAAGAAACGCTACTAAGGTAGGGTTACAGTCTCTACTAGTTCTCAAAGAACACGGATCCAGACTCAGGTAACACTGGCTTTAAGACTTCAGGCAGGTGCTTGCAATGCAAGAAGAAAAGATGTGGTATATATACACAATGGAATATTACTCATCAATTAAAAATGACAAATTAGATGAATTTAAGATAACATGGACGCATCTAGAAGAAATCATATTAGCAGAAACAAGTCAAAAAGATAAAGACAGACAACAAAATGGATTCACTACTATGTGGGACTTGGGAAAGATAAACAAAAAGCTATGAAGAAAAGTAAAAAAAAAAAAAAAAAA